>APFE030015754.1:0-31936 GCA_000404065.3 Pinus taeda | reverse complement strand
CATTATTGTTTAGGTCTTGAAGTTTGGAGGGAGCCTGGCAAGACACTGATCACACAAAGCAAATATACAAGGGAAATCCTTAAAAGATTCAATATGATTGAATGCAATGAAACATCTACTCCTTTAGAACAGAATGTCAAATTGTGCAGTGATGATGGAACCAAAGAGGTGAATGGAACTATGTACCGTCAACTGGTGGGAAGTCTGAATTATCTCACCACTACCAGGCCAGATATAGCATATTATGTCAACATACTTAGTCAGTTCATGGCTAAGCCTTGTGAAAGCCATTGGAAAGCAGCAAAGAAAGTCCTTCGATATCTGAAAGGAACACTTAATTTTGGTATTATGTATACTGATGAATTTGATGTTGAATTGGCAGGTTATTCTGATTCTGACTGGGCTGGAAATCCAGATGATAGGAAATCTACTACTGGATACGTGTTCAATATTGGTTCAGGACCAATATCATGGAGTAGTAAGAAACAACCAACTGTTTCATTATCATCCACTGAAGCTTAATATAAAGCATTATGCAGTGCTACCTGTGAAGCAATATGGCTTAGAAGGATACTTGAAGATGTTGGAGAAACACAACAAGCACCTACAATAATCAGATGTGACAATCAAAGCACTATCAAGTTGGCAAACAATCCTATATATCATGCAAGGACAAAACACATTGAGACACAACATCATTTTGTAAGAGAAAAACTGCAATCAAAAGAAATTGATTTATCTTATTGTAATACAAGTGAAAATGTGGCTGACATATTCACCAAGCCTCTTGGCAAGGCTAAATTTGAAATATGTAGAAATAAGTTGTACATTATAGAAAATCCAAATTATGTTGTAAGCCTAGCTGAGACTTAGACCAGCAGGCATGACAATTAAGAGTATAGTGTCTTGTTCATTGTATGTAGTTGGAATTAAGGGGGAGTGTTGGAAACTAGATGTAATTCCAACCACCCAATTTAATGCTCGATCTAGAAACCTGTAGAAACCAGCGGCTGCATTTAATGAAGTCGGTGGATTCATTGAAGCTTCTCCAGTAAGCCACCTACTGAACCCGTCTCCAGAAACTTCTCCAGCTTGTATATATACCCATTAACTAATGAATAGAGGTGTGTTCTTGTGTTCAGTGTTGCAGAATTGGTGTTGTGTTGTGCGCCTCTGATCTCTGTCAACTTTAAAATTGTTTTTAGTTAATTGAGAATTTATAGGTTTTAAGTTTATTTTTTTTGAAAAATAATGATAAGTTATTTTGTATTTATAAATATCATCCCATTATAATTATCTCTACTATTATTTTCACAATTAAATTATATAAATTTTAATTTTAAATTATGATAAATTTTGCAATGCGTTAAAACCGACTAAAATAAAAAAATTCATTATAACCATACACAGATTCATATGTTTTGTTAATGGCAGTTAGGCTTGAACACACCCTTTCATGGAAGGAGATACTTTGGCTTTGCTCGACGTGAATTGTCATTTAGCATAACCGTTGGATTTTATTACCAGCTACCCATCAAATATAGAGAATATAATTCATTTTATTATTTTCGAAACTACTCATTATAAAATGTAGTTAACTTTTTATTTGCACGGGGATTTCATTTTTCATTTCGAATAAAGTACGAAAACGCAAAAGTTTACAATTTCTTCACAAACTTCCCAGCAATATTTTAAATGGTAAATACTCCCACTTGGATCCTGAGATTGACGTGCCTGTCGGTCCCCCGACATATAAGGAAAACACGTTGTCATACACGGCATGACGGCACTGTCTACCATCTTTACGCTAACTAGAGTATTATTTGGTGTAACTGTCTAACATCTTAACTGTAACTAGATTGATAATTTGGCGTAACTAGTTTGATAATTTGGTGTAATTAAAGAGGATTTAATTTTTTTTAATTTGTTATAATAAAAAAAATAGGTAAAGTTCATATTGTAGAGATGTTGTAATGTAATGTTTATTATTTTGACTAAGTCAAATTACTTAAAATATAAATGAAAATAAAAAAATAAAAAAAAATTAATGTAATGTGATGTTAACATTTTAACTTGGTCAAAATAAAAGCAACCTAAAACCATCTTAACTTCATCTATCAAGTGCTGAAAGGGATCAAATACCTTTTCCTTTTAAAATAGATTTGCATGTCAAGATTTTGAACAAATATCTTTTCACTCTATAATAGATTTGTATGTCTAGATTTTGAACAAATATCTTTTCATTCTAGAATATATGTTTTCACTCTAAACATGTCAAGATTTTGAACAAAATTCTTTTCGCTCTAAAGCAGATTTGTATGTCATCTTTTCACTCTAAAATATGTTTGTATGTTAAGAGATTTGATCTTCTTGGCCCTTGATAGATCCAGGGTTAAGATGGATAAGGTTGAATCCATCTCTCTCTCTACTTCCTCCCTTTCTCAACTCCTCTCTTTTATTTCCTCTCTCTCCCTTTCTTTCCCACCTCCCTCTATCTCCCTCTGCCATCTCTCATTACCTTCCAACTCTCACTCCTCCCTTTCTCAACTCCTCTCTTTTATTTCCTCTCTCTCCCTTTCTTTCCCACCTCCCTCTATCTCCCTTTGCCATCTCTCATTACCTTCCAACTCTCACTCCTCCCTCTCTCCTTCTGCCCCCTCTATCTCTGCCATATGATGGAAAATTTTAGTTCTATGCAAACATTACTATCTATAATATCTAAACTATTTTACATTTTTATGCAAGTTTTTATGCAAGCAATTTACTCATCCACTTCACATCTTGATTTATTAGTCACTGCCAAAGCATGACCATAGGATGATTTATCTATCAACCATTATTAATTTAGCATGACCAATGTAACTTATAATTTCCCTCAAAAACAAAATTACAATATAATAAATTGAATTTTATTATTTTTATTACTTGTAACATTTTATTATTAAATGAGCCAAGATTTCAATTTTTACAAGTTACAACATTTCCAACATACTAGGTCCTATATTACTTTTAACCTTTTATTATTTTTGTATTGAGTCTACATATAAATGTTAAATGTTAAACATTTATGCCTACACATCTACCCCTATGCTCACCGACATTGGCATTAGATTAATTTGTTAAATGTTATAAATGTTGAACATTTAAAATTAACATTTATACCCCATAGTATGTTGTAGAGCATTTCAGTGCAATAAAAATCAAATAACTCTTTAAAAATAAAATAAAATAAAAAATCTCATGGTATTGACTTATGATATCGAGAAACTATGAAATTGACCTATGGCATCCTTGTGGAATGTAGTCTATTCAAAGTGAGAATCAAATACTTGGTAGATCCAAAATTAAGATAGATCTAGATTAACTATATACCAACAAAATGAATAACAACATTGTTTATATTTTATTTATAAAATATTTTTAATATCATAATGATGTAATTTAAAAAATTTAAAAATATTAATATTGATTTTATATATATTCTTAAAATAGAATATATATATATATATTAATTTGATTTTTTCATTTACTGCATTTCATCTAAATTAAATCAGGGTGGTATTAATGAATTTTTTATTGGCTTCGTTTTTAGAGTTTTTTTTAGGAAAAGTAAGGATTATAAATGCTAATTTTTTAGTGATTTATTTGAGAAATATTTAATGATTATAATTTTATATATTTTTTAATTTCAAATTTAAGAGGGAGAGGAGATTTGATCCCTCTGGAGGCATAGTAGAAAACCTCTTTTAGAGTGAGAGGGATTTGTTCCCTCTTGACGCTGGGTAGAAAACCTCTTTTAGAGTGAGAAGGAATGAGAAGGGATTTTATCCCTCTTGACGCTTCATAGATTGGAGTTAAAATGGATCATAGCTGGCTTAAATTTCCTCCTTTAAATAGACTATATTCCACATGAATACCATGAGTCTCATAAACTTAAGCTCTAAAGCCAACCTAGTCAAATTTTATTTTTATCTTGTAAAAATGTTAAAAGTAGGGTATTTTTATTTTATTTCTTAACCATATTGGATTGGAGAGCTCGGTGCAATGATCAATTTTATTTCACAATTAGTATGATACTGTTTAATAATTTTATGTTTATGGTAAAGTAAGGCTAGACCAAGTGGTTGAGGAGGGTTGTTAACTCCCTCACCTCTCATGTCCGATTTCTCGAAATGACATGCTTAGCGTGTATTTTGTTATATTATTATTGGGCTTTTAAAAATATTTGAAATTGAAATTTTTAATGCTTATTCTTTTATAAATATGAATAATGACAAAAATACAAACCATTAATTGAATTTATTTTATATTTAATAAAATAAAAAAAGAGGTTTATGGTAAAGTATTTATAAAAAAACGAAATTGAAATTGAAGACATAATACTTAGAAATACATACAAAATTATATTCTTTATTGCACACTTGATTCAATTACATCACAATTATAGATGAAAATCATAGATATGGAAGTTGAGATATGTTTTCAACAAAATCCCAGAATACTTCTAAACTTGACATGGAAGCATTATCTCCAACACCCTCCTTTAATGGTTACATGACAAATTACACATTACAACAAAAATACTGATCTTTGCTTGGCTGGTCTTCATGAGTACTCACATCCACTTTAGAATCTCATAGACACTGCTCTTACTTCACTACCAAAACTTTGAGCTACCACTTGACCTCCATTTAAAACATAAGTATCTCTCACCATCGTTGACGAACTTTGTAGAATTGATGCTTCTTGACTACCTCGAAGAATAGCCTAGACACTGAATATCTCTATGGACATGATTGTCTTCTAGTAGTATGCATCAAAATACATACTTCCATTTATATAGGTAAGTTGTCTATGTATTGAGCTTATCCAACAATCAATCATACAACTGACCTTTCTGGCATATACACAAAAAAATAACTCGTAACTGATGCTCTTGAAGCGTCGAAGAACAACAAGACCCATCAAGTTATAAAAAATTTACATAAATGAATTAGTGATATGTTCTCTTAGCACCAAAAGGTATTGAATCCTTTGATTGGTGATTCAAAACCTTGGGAATGGAGTCCAACATTGTCCTATTGCTATTCTCGAAGTTCCCTTTGCTCCTTCGCAAGTGCTGACTGCATCATCGCTGATGTCTATAATGAAAAATCTTTGTGGGTGAAGGATTAATTGAGTAACACCTCTGCTCCTCATGTTAGATAACAAATAAATAATCAAATTCCCAAATTTTTACCCCCAAAATACATGATTTGGAAACTACCTATTTATTCTATTGAGTCTTCAATTATCTCTTCGAAAAGCATGTGACCAAGGAGAGGATGACAGGAGAACAACAATTTGAAACCAGATCCATGAGTCCTCCAAAAATAATGAAAATCTCTCCCCTAAGTGGATGCAGCAACGTAAAACATATCAATAAAATTGTAAGCTTTGTGTTGCTTTCCAAAACAATGAAGTTGCCACTTCCTCTGGAAAAATGGTCAAAGTGTGACTTCCAATCGCTACATGAAAAAGTGTTTATTGCAACAAAACTTGAATTGGAAAGAAAAATTTCCTTTTTCAAATATACAGGACTACGGAAGGGTAAATAATGGAGCACTGTTACATTATATTCAACAATTGTGTTGTCGATCTTAAAAGAACAATATGACATTGTTAAGAATTTTGTTTATTTGTCTGAAGGTCATGGCAGGACGGTCTCATATGGAACTGGAGAAGTTCCAACTAGAGAGAATATGATTTATTGTTTCAAAGTGGGAATTATAGAGGGGGAAATGGAGGGGCCCTCAAATCCTCTACTTTGAAGTTTTTCTTAGGTTAGATTTTTATTCCACAATAAAATCTACAAGATTAAGGTGATTTTGGGCCAATGATTGAGATTCTAGATATTACTCTAGTAATGTTAATCCCTCTTGGGACTTGTATCTGAAAGAATGTGGCAATATTCAAGGATATTAAAGGTGCCAGAGGGGCCATAATCCCATCTTAAAATTTCCTCCCCTTCATGAATAATAATTTTCCCAATTGGCCATTTCCTTTAAGATGGCATGAGTTGCATTTTGGGTAAGAGGTACAACCCAATTAGCCCAAGGCTTCCAAAGTTTTCATTGGGAGGAAGGATAGGGAAAATGATCCCAGTAATTAGAAAAAAGACTATATACCCTAGAGATAAGGGAGTCCTTCATGGTTTGAAGGTGCTTGTTTTGGGTTAGTTTTGGCCATTGATTCCATGAGTCCTCCCAAAATAAGGTATTTCTTTTTTAATTCCTTATCTCCCAAAAATAATGGTTTTGAACCAAAATCTTGTTGTTACAAGTAGCATTCTAGATATGCAAACCATTTATATTACCATTTATTCAAATTAACTGATATTTTGGATTATGGGCTACATATTTTTTCTTCCACATCTTGCTCCACAGGGAATTTGAATTTTTAATCTATCTTCGACAACTTTTGGATTCAAAGCTTGAGTGAGAAATCCAAACCTCCCTCCTTTTTTGTTTGACAATTTTTTTCCCATGCAACAAGAGCTCATTTATCGAAAGGGATTTGTGTTGTATGTTTCTATTTTTTTTGATGATTACTTTGCAAGCAACCATTGTGGAGAGAACATAGGTAGGGAAGGATTTTAGAAATAACTTAAGAAGAGTTAGACAACCAGTAAGGTTAAGAGCTCTGAAAGCTTGAGTGGAAGGCTTGGCTTCAAATTTCAGTAGAAGGTTTTACCAAGTTTTTTTCCTAAGTGGATTTCCCATGAATGGGGGGCGGTGGCAGATATTTGGATGGAAGAAAGATCTTATGAATTCCAAGAAGATAGGAGATATGGTGCTAAACAAAAATGTGGTTGTTAAAGAAAAAAAATTGGGATTTATTGAAGTTTATGGAAGTTCTAGAAGCATAAGAAAATGTGAGAAGAATGTTATTTAGGGTGGAGGATTCTTTAACAGTTAGAATGTCGAGCATGACAATGCCATTGACAAATTTTTGATGAGTGAATGAGAGATCAAGGGATCCCATAGGAATACCTTTGAGATTTCTAAGATAAAAGGAAGCTTTAATCGGTCTTCCCAACCCCTCCACCATAAGAAGAAAGATGTAAGGGGAGATGATATTTGCTTGCCTGATGCCCCCAGAGGGGAGAAAGATAGGAGATGGAGAGGCATTAATCATAATGGAGAAGAAGGTTTCCATAATGAGGGCCATTATCCAAAGAATTCGTCTTTCCACAAATCCAAAATCATTGAGAAGGTGAAAATGAATTGTTGACTGAGTTTGTCAAATGCTTTAGACATGTCAATATTGACTAAGATAACTTGAGACTTGGTGTATTTGAGCAAATGAATATGTTCATGTGCAAGGATAATGTTGTCCAAAATTTTTCTACCTTCAACATAACCCATTTTCTCTAGGGAGATGAGGGAGGGAAGAAGGGGATTAAATCGACTAGTGATAACTTCATTGATGATTTTATATATACATTACATAGAAAAATATGTTAGAAATGTGAAGGGGTTTAAAATGAGAAATTTTTGCAATTAGAGAGATTAAAGTGGAATGAAGAGCTATGAGAATGGAGGCTAGCTATCATGAATTATCCACTATTAGCTAAACATCACACCTAATAATGTTCCAACAAGCTTGAAAAATATCAATTGTAAATCCATTAGTACTCAGAACCCTACCTTTAGGCATTCCATGACTACCTATTCTACCTCTTACATCATGACTTAATTTAAAACAATGTTGTTGTGTTTAAATGTAACCAATTTTGGAACGCTTCCTGTGATTTCTCAGATTTTAGGCCTATGATTAGGGACTGTCTCCATGAGAATGGATTGGAAGTGACTCGTGATTTCTTGTTTGATGTCATTTGGCTCTCTAGGTTTTTTATTGCTAGAGTTTTTGACAGTAAGGATTACGTTTCTTAATATATGGTTAATCATAGATTTATGGAATAATTTGGTATTCTTCTCACCTTCTTTTAACTACTAAACATGAGACTTTTATTCCAGAATACTTCTTCTTGTATTAATGTTTATTCTAATTATGATTGAATAAGAGATTCTTATTAACTTAGATCATCTAAGCATCCTTTAGATATTATAGATTATTTTATTTTAGTAATTTCTACTTCCAACCTAATTTTCTCCTTGAAGATATTACCAAAATATGAAACTTTGAATTCTTGAAGTGTTACTTCAAGAGCTTGAGTATTTATTGAAAAGGAAATATGAGCATGCCATGAATCCCAATGGACTCTATCCAACGGTTTTCAACATTTGTATGGAAGTCTAGATGCCTTAACCAAAATGCTTCAAAATAGAAAGGCCTTCATTTTTGGCTACCAATCCAGTCCAAATTGAGGATGATAAGCCAATGATATAAGCCATAATAAGGGAGAATGGATTCTTCTAGGGATATTCTAGAAAGAAATAAGTATTTTGCAACTAAAAATTGATCAAATCGTGAAGTGACATGCGAACGACTCACTTACTTTTTATTCCAAGTGAATAGGCTATTGAAGGTGTCAAGGTCATTGAGCATGGAAGCATTGATGAAATTAGAAAATAATGGGCTTTATTCCTCAACTCTTCTCATGTTGCCTTTCTTTCCATGGATATTGCTGATTAAGTTGAAGTCCCCTCCTAGAATCCATAAGCTTTCCCATATAAGATTGGTAACTTTATGGAGGTTATGGATGAAGAGATTCTTGTCAATAAGGATGTTAGGCCCATTTACATTTGAGATGAAACCTATTTATGCTAAACCCATCGATTGAAAAATAGCTTTTAGACTTCTTGGGAATGAGAAAGAGTCACGTAGAGAGACTAATGAGAGATTATATGACAATTAGCCCTTTGGATGGTCCATGAGCATCTTCGACTATCTAGTTGTTGTTTTTCCAAATTTATTTTAAGATTTTTTTGAGAGGTTTCAATGAAAATTTTGTTTCCTACAATAGTATTACCTATAAATTTTATTGTAGCATCTTATTTTCAAGGAATCTTTGCTTTTATTTTTTATTGAGACTCCTTTCTTTCCATGATATGACTTTCATGGTGGAAATTGAGAAGAGGAGTGAAAGATCAAATTCATGTGTGAGACTCTTCCTATGTTTACCAAATAACCTACCAAATCTAGTAATAATTGACTATTTATTTTCTTGCCTCTATTTGTTGGCTCCTTTGAAAGGCTTAATTGATATTTGGGAGTGTTCCCATTTACTCCAAGAGAGGAAAGAACGGAAGCTTGGGGGGCGATGTTACCTAAGAGATGATCATGGCATAAGCTTAGGTATTGGTGCTTGAGATAGGATTGAGAAATGATTTGGTCTTGCACCTTTGGAATAGCCATTAAATATTTGTTTTCCATTCTTCGGCTAGGGTATGAAGATCAATGTATTATAAATCCATGTACTCTAGGACTTGTGGATCTAAGGGCTATAATATACATTCTTCTATTTTTACATCTTCTTGTGTGGCTTTGTTGGCTAGATATTGTTTTGTAGGTTTTGATGACAGAGGCTCCCATTCATTCTTTGTTATTTTTGGTCATTTTTCATTAGAGAATTTTTGAGGTAAAAAAATGTGCTCAAAACAAATATGTACAACAAAAATCAAAGTTATAAGAACTAATATGATCCAATATGATTATGTCAACCATGGGGGATGATTCACCATTTTTGGACTAAAAAGGTAAAAAGATAAATAAATAAAAATAATAAAAAACTATGTTTTCAACCTACGATTTAATTCAAATTTCGAGCAATGGCTCTCATTGGATGCATAATTTATCTTTGAATCCAGGGAGTACCTATGTTGCATACTTGTGATGGACCCTACTACACGAAAAATGTGAAATACACGAAAAAATATGATTGAAATCACATTTTTTCATGTATTTCAAATTTTTCATGTAGTAGAGTCCATTCAAATCATGCAACATGATTACTCGGATGAAAAAATAAAATTTTCATCCAACGAGTTCTCCTACTCGAAATTTGAGAAAAAACATAGGGAGATAAGTTGAAAATGCGAGTTCAAAAAGTAGTTTTTTTATTTTTTCCGTCCAAACTTGATGAGGTAATCTAATTTTATTTTATTATTTCCATTATTATTTTATAACACTCCTTAGTAGGCCCATTTTAGACCTCAAAATTTCTTTAATTCTCCTCACCAATTTCTTTATCTGAGGTGTTTTAAAGGACTATATATCTATTTTTGCTCTATTTATTGAAATAAGATCCCTGAGGATTTTCTTAGTCTTTTTTCTTCTATTGGTTATTCTAGCAAAACTATATTGATCCATAGTTTGATTCATTGGGGCCACTTGCTAATGTTGATTAGCTTAGTAGTCTCTAAATAGGTGGTTGTGCTCATGACATTTACAACATCAAAATAGGATCTCCTCATAATATATTAGTTATTCCCATATTTCATCTTCATTTCTATGTTGGATTTTAGTTGGAAGGGGATTGTGTATATCAAGATAAGCATAGAGACGCTCATGTGAGGTGTAAAAAGCTTGCTTTGTTATGTCTGATATCATAACAAAGCATCCAATGATATTTCCATTTCTTTCTAATATTTTTAGATCCAAAATTCTCGAGGCAAGGAATAAAGGTGAATACATACTAGAGCATAGGAGAAATATTCTTTATCTAGGTTAAATCTTTGAACCCAGGGCTTCATAAAGAGGCTAACATAATTTATGAAGTAGGGGCCACCTTGTAATATTTGATCTCTGTCTTTGATATTGTTGGCAATATTGATCATGAAAAATCCATTAGAACTGAGCTTGAGATCCAAATCACCCTTTAGGGTCCAATTTTTTGTTTTCAACTAAGAAGGGTCCTTTTCAAGGGCCATAGACCCATGAATATGAAAATAACCATGTTCTCCCACATGAATTCTAATTTTGCACTAATATTCTTGTTGGAATTTCCAGCAGGGGTTCTTTTGATGTTTAAGGGATGTAGGGACCATAGGTCTTCATTGTTTTCACTCTCCTATTGGAAGTTTTTATAGCTTCTTCATTGTTTCATGTAGGCCAAGAACTGATTGCTTCTTGAGTCAAGGAGCCTTTGAAAGTGTTGGGATTACTATACCTTCTCATCAATTTTTTATAGAGCCGACCTACTACTACATTTATGACGTAGGGGCCACCCCCCCCCCATGGGGGCACAATTGGAATACAAACAACAGAAGTCCTTTAAAACCTTAATCATTACTCAGAGTTCTTTAGAAACCCTAGCAGAGCCACATTATTTTTCTTATTTCAAGCTAATAATTTGAACATTTTTTTTTCTATTTTCAAGACCAATTTATAATAAAAAATAAATATTTACTACTATTATTATTAACATAGTGTAAACATAACAATCTTTTCTATTTTAAATTTTGCAGAAACATAAATTTAAATTTATCTTAAAATTCACACACACACAAAATTGAAAACCTATTTATATTTTTTTAATATAAATATTTTTTTATTGTTTTTTGATTTAATACCATCTAACATTAATAATAAGATATCCTCTATACGAAATTATAAAACAAAATTACAAAAATTACCCTTCATAAATAATAATTAATTTTCATTAGTTTTCTCAATAAAATTTGAACATCAAATAGGGTTTTTAGACCCTCTCAAACTTGTTGTAGTTCCCCTTTTGCTTTCAAGCTAGCTAAATTAGTCGCACCTCCTATCCCCTTCCTATTAGGAGTATTAATCCAAGGCCTAATTCTAATTGATTAGTGATGTTTGTCTCAATGGGGAGTGGGTCAAACCCCTCCTATCGTAATGTAGTTTATGGAGATTGTCATTTTTGTCTAGATCTGTCCTTTGCACAGACGTCTCCAGGGGAGAATATCCACCCAATAGTGATTCGCCTATTGGGATTTCGGTGCGCTAGTACAAAATGGCCAATTGACTACTAAAAAAATGATTAAAATTTGCATATAAACAACTACTTTTCACTCGGTGACTAATAGTGGTTAATCTATAGTATCTTATAAGGCAACAAACTTTTAGTCATACTTAGCTTCATCTAGTAGTAAATTTAGTTGTAAATTTGGTCATTGAATTAGTCATTAATTTCCACAATTAATGACCAAATACACAACAAAATATGCTACTAAATTATCACCTGAGAAAACCAATTAATGGCTAAAGAAATATGACGAAAATATTGGCTGCGTTATAAGATATTGTAAATTAGCTACTAATAGTCATGTATATGAAAATTTTAGTCATCATCTGAAACTAATTAATGATAAAAAAAAATATGACTAAATTTTGGTAATGTTATAAGATATTGTAAAATAGCTACTAATAGTCATATATATGCAAAATTTAGTCGTCATTGTAGTCACAAATTTATCATTTACGATAGTCATTTATATTCTTTTGGTAGTTTCATATTCATTATATAAATGACTAATTTAGTAGTTTATATTCATTTCATTTACTTTCATTAATAATCATTATAAACAACTAATTTAGTCGTTGTATATTCATTTTATTTGTGTTCATCATTAATTAATATAAACTACTAATTTAGTAGTTTTAGATTGATTTTATATGTTCATTATTAATGTAATGACCTATCTAAATATAGAGAACGCAAGAATAATAGCAGGCATACGATGCATGCATATGATAGCTACATATGCATGTGTCACATACACCGCACTAGTATTTATATTCTAAATTAACTATAAGTATTAAATACCATGACACTTTTTCGAATAGAGGTTCTACTCATCCATCAACACCCATATTGCTTAATGTATGGGTAAATACTAAAAGAGAGCTATATAAATTATATATTTCAGATTATTAATAAAAATTATATTAATAAAATAATAAAATAATTAAAAATATATATAAGAAATTAATTAAAAGGGGTACTTAGTATAATGTTATAATCTTTATATTAAAAGGAGTACTTTAATAAAACATAAAGAAATGTAATTTATTAAATCATAAAATATATATATACGTGACCTTAAAAGAAATATGGGAGATGATATGTGACATGGAAGGGTGTCACCAACAGACTAAGCGGTGGGTTGCTAGTGGAAGAGCGGCCACCACCAAGAAATTGGATAAAACCCACAGAACATAAATTTAGAAGGGGATAGAGGGGAGAGGACGGTAAAAACAGAGAGGGAAGGAAATCTGAAGGAGGAGGAACATCATCTACAGAAATTATCCACAAGAAGTGCATGCTTTGTTCTGAGGTTCCGGGCACGGGGGAATAGTCAGCTTCAACTAAGAAGCTTACTGGATTGAGTAGCCAGGTTCTGCTCAGTTTGGCTGGGTGGATTCGGTCTTTTGGTAACCGAAGCAGGGAATTGGAGGCATCATCAACCGCAAGGGCACGGGTAGGTACCCTCAACAGTTATGTTAGATATTCTGTTAATTAATTTTGTAATATTTCAGGAAAATAATTATAGGTTGAGGATAAAATCTCATTTACTGTTTTTACATCTGTTTTATGGTCTTGTCAATTAATCAACATAAATTAAATAGCATGTTTACGACTAAGTTAAAATAATGGCATACAATGTGTATGCTCATCAAATATGAAAACACAAAGTTACACATGTTAATTAAAATACTAAATAATATCAAGTACAACTATAAATAATTTCAACAACATAAATTATATTATATGAAATGTCAAATTATCACAATATGAGTTTCTAACTTAATATTGGTTGGACTACAATTTACATGTCAAATATTGTTTCATCACTTCAAAACATTATCACTGTGTTGTCAAGGTATTGCAGGTGAATTTACCAACTCTAAAGACTTGACAATCAGTCTGTCTGTGTGTCTCTCATGTGGGATATTCGCTTTAAGTGTATCACTAGAACTATTTTCTTCTCTCTCTCTCTTTCTTCATTTGTCACGCAAGTGTTATTATTCTCCTCTTCCTTCAATTCCAACTTCTTACCATCCATACTCATGAGTTCCTCTTCTGAAAATGAAAGAAGATACAATGCAAAATATAAGACATGAAAGAAGATGAACATTGTAATATAAACTAAAATAGGCTATAAGTATCTATACAACATATACCTCAACATCAGCAATGTAAACATCATTTTTTCCCAAAAAAGTAAGAAACTCGAACAAGTTTCTTTAGTTAGGGGATAGTGGCCACTATGTGGCCAAATGACCTGTATAAACAAAGGAAATAAAATGTCAATGTGTATCGATTCAAACATGAAATACGAAACCATCGTGAACACAGATGATACTACCCTCAATGTACTTCTTCTCTGCCTTATTTTATAATGATGCACATGCATGATATAAACCATATATGTGAATTTAAGTAATGGTTCTTTCAGTTAAATAGAATGAAAATAGGGAGCAATGTAGGATGTATATCATTATGTGTTGAGAAATGGACTTGGATTATTAAAATAGGACTTGGGCCAACACATTATTATATGCGGATGCAATATGTTTACTTCTCTATTTCAAGCACGTAGAGACATAAAAGCAGTGAATCAATTCCATAACCACATGCACAGACATGGATTTAACTAGAATATAAATTTCGATACCAATTTTGTAAGAAAGTATGCCACTTGTAGTAGCATGGAGAACACATGCATATTGTTTCATAAAATGCATAAACCATATATGTTTTTATGGAATGTGGCGATCAAAGTCTACATCTCAAGTAGTTTATACAATGAATCTCTCGCATTCTATTTCTGAATGCATTGTACAGGAATATAGCTGGACAATTTAACATTTCTCTTTGTATTCAAGACATGTAGTAAGCTCCATGTTCTTGTAGATGGTAGAAGATTCACACTAGTGTGGTAAAACATGGTTGATTCAAATACATCAATGGGTAATTCATCTGTTATAATGTATGCCAAATTTGGGAATTTGGAGTTTTCACGTCAATTGTGTGAGCAGTGGCATGAATGAGAAGTCATCTCATGGGGCTCCATGATTGTTGCTTATGCTTAGAGTGAAGATGTTAACGAGTCCATGAGGCTAGAAAGAGTGAGCCATGATGTTGTTGTCATGGTTAGTGTGTTTCCAGTGTGTGCACATTTGGGGGTTTTGCAAGATGATTAATGGATTTATGCCTACATGATTAGCATTAAGCTCAATCAAAACACTATCCTCAAGCTTGTGATAATGTATGCCATGTGCAATAGCATGGAGAATGCACATAAATTGTTTGACAACATTAGTATTAGAAATGTTTTCGTATGGAATGAAACAATTAAATTCCATGTGGAAAGTGGTATTTATGAGGATGTGACCTTTCCATTTTAACAAATGTATGGAGTGTGCGTACAACCAAATATAATCATTTTTTCCTTTTTTCTTTAAGAAAGTGTCAACTTGTATGTTCTAAGAGAAAGGGAGAAGAACTAAGCCCATTTTGTCAAAATTGGATTTGAGCTTGATGTATTTTTTCTGGAAATGTATGCAAACTTTGGAAATTGTGCAGATGTACACCAATTCTTTAAAAAAATGCCTAAAGGGATATTATCTCAATGAAAAGCATGATCTCAACATACATGTAGAATGGACGTTCTAGTGAGGCATTGACATTTTTTAATTAGCTTAAATTGACAGATATGAAACCTAATTGAGTGATAAACTTGGGTGTTCGCCATGGATGTGTGTATCTAGCAACCCTTCAACATGGTAAGTCTAATCATGATTTTATTCTCATAAATGGAATTGAGTTGATGTCTCTCTAGAGATTACATGCATATCCATATATTGCAAGTGTGGAAGCATAGATATAGCTCACTAGATGTTTGAATATATGTCTGAAAACAAATTGGTTTCATGGAACACAATGATTGATGGGTATGGAATCATGGTTGTGGTGAGGATGCCTTTGTTATTTCCACCAAATGAAATAGATGGGATTTAAACCATATCCTATCACTTTTATTTTCCTTTTATATGCATGTAGTCATGCAGGCTTAGTGGAATTGAGTTGGAAATGATTCCATTGCTTCAGTCAAGATTATGGCATTACCCTTGGGATGGAACAATATGCATGCATGGTTGACATTCTTGGTTGTGATCGACATCTTTATGAGGATCAAAATTTTATAAGGATGATTCCAATCGAACTAAATTCTACCATATGGAATGTTGCACTTGGTGCCTTCAACATTCATTGCGATGTGGAGCTAGGAGAATGGGCATCATAATGGAGTTTTGAGTTAGGCTCCAAAAATGTAGGAAACAATGTATTAGTATGAAACTTCTCTATTGCAGCAGGAAGATGGGTTGATGTAGTCAAAGTGAGGACAATATTAAACCACAGGGGTTAAAAAAAAATCATGGTGCATTTGGATTGAGATCAATAAGGGGGTCCATGAATCTATTGAAGCAACTAGATCACACCCACAATCATAAAAAATATACATGGTTTTAGAGATCTTCACTCAACTAATGAATGGTGAGGGTAATATAATGGACAAGAAATTTATGATGTGTTACATAAAGGAACACGACAAGAAGCATATATTTTGAAACAAAATTCAGGATTTTGTCATTTCTTTTGGGTTTATTACCTACATTTCATCTATTCACATAACAAAAAGACTCTCAATTTAATATTTGTAGTGTTTGTCATTGTGCCACCAAGACTGTATCCATGATTGTTAATGAGTCATTATATGCTTATTTTGAGGGATGTAACAATTTTCACTATTTTAAGAATACAATATGTTATTGTGGAAAATTTTGGTTAAGGCTTAGTAATATGGCCAAAATCATCAAATTAAATTCAGAGGCAAAAGAGTTGTCTTCAATTTTATCACCTTAAAGGTTGAGATCCTGAAGCATGAAGAGGAAACACACGTAGCCAAGAAAAATTTTGCGTGTAAACCACATGGAATCTCAAACTTCTCATTCTTAGTTTCCACCTCAACTCATCCACTTTGGGTGCCTCACAAAACAATACCCAAGTAAAATGTTAACAAGCTAAAAAGACTAGTTAACATTCAGGGAGAGTCTTGAATCTTGTTTTTATCCTACTAATAGTTGTCATGGATCCCTAATATCTAGCATAGATAAAGTTGGTTCATGTCCTCAATTCTAATTGTTTACAATAGGATATCAATATTATCAAAATGGAACCAATAAAGAAGTGCCTAAATCAACAACCAATCTTTTTCTGGATTTTTAGGATGTTGAATCCCACTCAAATAACATGCACGATACAATGAAAATTAAATATAGAATTGAAACTTATAGTGGATATGTTATTAACTTGATAAGCCAAGAAATGGAAGTTAGATGCTTTAATGTATTCCACTAGGCATTGATAATTCTCTAGACCTCTTAAAATTTTCATGGTTTTCCTCAGTCCCTCTACACCCCAAAGTTAATCAATATAAGAATCATCGTCTGGACCTAGATATATGGGTGAATATGGATTGTCACTGATTGTATATAAAAGTTGACTCCCACAACTGCAAATTAGATCATCAAATGCAGACACTTTGATTCCAATGGAATGAAGCATATAATTTTTTATGAAACTATTAATGCAGTAGATAAAATGAATCTAGGAATTGAAAAGTTTCCAACGGAATGAACTACATTCATAATCTCTTGGATGATAATAGCTTGTCTACTAACAAGGGGTTCTCCAAAAGCATAATACCAATCCACTGCAATCACAAATCGACACTTTCTTTTCCTGAGAAGTAGGTTCCTTGAAGAAACTAAGCTAATACTATGATCTATACTTTGTTTTTCCTGTGAATTCACCTCATTTGTCTCCGCAATTTAGATTGATTGTCCTTAATTCTTCCCTAAGATGATCCTAATGTGATCGGAAATACCTCCCATGTTCTCTTCATTTTTGAGAATTCTATCAAGATCAAAGCGGCTATTAAGTGAACTAGGGCCAGAAGGCCTATCTGCATCAAATGAGATTCGAAGAGATATATCGGGGGAATCCTTGAATGAACTGCCATTTGATTTGGAATCGATATTTTAATTTTGGTTTTTTTCACTTTGCCATTGCGGGTGTCTTATTATACATTGGGAGATTCTTGAAAAATATATTTTGCAATGTTGTGGCCAAGAATAGAGATAATGTTCTATAGACCATTTTTCCTGCATTCATCCTAGAGGTTCTTATTAGCTACTAGTTTGTAAGAAGCAACTGTAATTTCCTTGTTATTATATAGATATACTAACTTACCATTATTCAACATATGCACAACAATAAACCAATTTGAGTGATCAATCACATGGAGGATCCAATCAAACTTTTATATTAGATAGCAGAATTTTCAACATACCCGTTGAATGTCTACAAGTCCTCCATTCTTTGGGGAGACTATAGGTAATCCATGTGCAGTGCCCGCATTAGAAAAATTGGAAGCATGAGGTGTTACTCTTTTTGCACAACCAAAAATTCTTTAGATCAAATTGCTAGTATGAAATTATCGAAGCCTTCTTCTAAAGTTATTTGTGAAATTTGGAGAACATAACCTTGAAAACACTACCAAAACCGAGACATTTTATTTCCCTCTTATGATGAAAGAATGCCTTGAAAAGTGGAATGCAATTCACTATTTTGTAACTGAATTCTTCTCTCTAAAATTCTCCATAACTAAATAGAGATAAAAAATTGTACTTTGATGCAAATATTGTTCTTTTCTGGATACATATATATATGCATACATATACATAAATACACACACATATATAAAATTGAAATTTGCAACAATACTGAGAAGCAAATATACTAGTCATCCATGCAACCTTTAATATATCATGCCTCTAAATGAAAAATAAATGATATTCTTTTAAATATAGAACATACATATATTTCAAGTTTTTCTATTATGACTATTTTGTTTATTTCTGTAGAATTTCAAAGAGAAGCATTCAAGTATGTCTTTATATGAACTCCAAAACTACTAGAATGGTCATAATATCAAAACTTGATACATTTGTATCTTCTTGAAATTTTTTCATTTTGAAGAAAATAATAAAAAATAGAGGTTGTTCAAGCTACCTCAATGAGAGTCAAACCAAAGGGTTCCACCAGGGCCAGGGTTACACAGACAATATGTTTTCTTCTTTTTGTTTCACCCACACCAAATGTAGTTCAAATTTTATGCCTATTAGAAGTGTAATAATGGATAGTTTATTTTATAGGTTGATGTGGACTTTTATAAAACCTTAGTCTTTTCCGCAATCCTATATATATCAACAACTTCTAATTGTTTGTGATGTTTAGGATATGCCACTTCTCCATATAGATCATATTTGTGAATAAGCTTCAGGACAATGGTCAACAAACTAACACTTGTTGTAGGGATTTGATCAATATCATATCAAATTCCCATGATCAACATCTACAATTTTGAAATGGATAGCTAAAATATCAATTATCAACTTATGAAATAAGGGAAAAGCCGCAAAACATACCTCTAAAGAAAAAGTAAATTTAGGAACCAAGAAAAGACATACCAAGTTTTCCAGCTTCCTCAATTTGATACATTCACCAAAATCCTTGACTTAAGTGGCCATATTCTTCTTGGGATTAGCTCAAGCAAGAGCCAAAATTATGGGCTTTGAAGGATTTTCAAAAACCATGGTATCTAAAAATACAAACTGTTATTATGCCCCTCATATGTGGAATGATGGATATAATTTTTCTAGTTTGTGAAATCTTCAAAGGTGAAAAGGAATTAAGCCTCGCCCTGCTACTTACCTCACCACGTAAAGGAGACTTGTGCAATTGAGTAGAGCCATTATCTGAATTCTAATATTTCACTACAACATTGTTGAAGTCCATTCCAGGAGGTATAACCTACAACAAAACATATATATGTAAAAAAATCCTCACCACCTAAATGTCATGTAATTTTTTGACCTAAGAACTCATAGAATAATTATCAAGGAAGAATAGGATTTCTACATTTGTTAATGAAATATTGATTTTTGGTAGCATCGGATGTGATCTAGCCATGAAAATTGGTGGAGAGGCTAAGGAACATGAGATATCCAAGACCCAGAAATCCTTTGGAGAATATCCACCCAGATGAAGAGATATTAAAATAATTAATATTTTTAATGGGACACATTAAAATATTAATGTATATTAATATAATATGAGTGAGAAAGTTCTAAATAACGAGGATCAAGCTAGATCTAATCTTAGCTGTTGATTAGGGACTTAATCTCAGTCGTTGAATCATCAACAGGAAAAGTATAAGAGGAGGCTTGAGGGTCATTTGGAGATACACCAAGAGAGATCAAGAATGGACTTATTTGTATTAATAGGAAACAAAAGAAACCATTACAACCTGAGCCTTGGTGTTGTGCAAGTTCCTCCCAGGGTCCAGCAAGAGTTTTCCTTTACTTTGATAAGCTCACCCACTTCCAAATGAAACAAGAAAAGATAGGAATCTCTCCTCACAAGCTTCTACAAGGAAGTCCTAATTCCAGCAGCATCTACTCTTTGGAATGTTCAACTTTCAACCTCCCCTCCTCTGGCCCAATGCCTGTATTTATAATGTTCTAGAGGAAGTTAATGAGGTGCACCATCAATGGGATAAGCCCCTCTTTTGGATGGGGTAGCTCCTCTCTTGATGGGATAAGTTCCTCTTTCTTAGGGATACATGAACCATCTGGAGGCGCTCAATACACGTCAAACAATCTTCTAGAATGCTCTAGAAATGACCACAAGTAACTTTTTTAAGATGAAACTCGCGCCTTTTGACCTTTACAGGAGTACGCACCCACCCCTTTACATACAGAGCGTGCAAGGACACATGTACTGTGAACTTGGGATGCATACACGCAAGAAAGGTAGAGAGAAACTGCGTACCCATAGATAAACATGTTTTTTAATGACTCTCTCTTTCTTGAAGTTTGACATGTAGAGCAGAGGTATGAGGCTTGCCAAGGAGGATAGTATGACTATTTATGGAGCCATACTAACTGCAAATAGTCATGGTGACAAGTTTTAGTGTAACAAGCGTATCCACGCTACATTATTTTCATTATTCGAGTTGTAATCACATTAATATAACTAGTATTTGCACACATTAATATATAACTATAACTAGTATTTGCACATAAGTCGACGACATTAAATGGAGGGGAGGGACACCTATTTAAGATTTTTTCACCCATAATGTACATGATATTGAGGTAATCCCTGCCAGTAATCCCTTTGTAAAATAAACTTACTTCCGTTCTCGGAGAATAGATGTAGGTTATGGACACCTCCTCTGCGGGGTCCTCTCTGTGTGAAGGAAATACTCATCAATTACCCAAATGATGAAATGTTGTCCTCCACTTGGGATGGGTAGTTTCACTCGACCTCTTCTAGAAAGCGCAGAGCTTGTAGTTGCTCATCTCTATTATGTAGTTAATAAGAATAACAGGGGAGACTTCAGTGTTGTCTTTTATTCTTACTCCATTGATTGATCGACCATGCGTCTAAAGCTTCGACTTAGACAAGACGAGCTTAACTCCTTTCTAACAACCAATTAAATGAATTTGAAGTACAGTTTAAAATTGTTTTTGATTAATTGAGTGTTTATAAGTTTTAAGCTTATTTTTTATTGGATTATTAATAAAATATTTTTTTTGAATAATAATAATAATTAATGTATATCTATAAATAATAAACCATTATAACTATCTTTACTATTATTTTGACCATTAAATTATAATAATTTTAAATTTATAATTATGACAAATTTTGCAACGCGATGAAACCAAAGAAAATAAAAAATTCATTATAACAATAAAGATTCATATGTTTTGTGAATTGTCATTTAGCATAATGGTTGGATATAGTATTGAAAGAATTAAACATAAACATTGAGATAAAGTATGATTTAATGGATTTCACATACCCGTCAAATCAAATCAAAGGTAAAAGATAATTTATAATCACCTTTTCTTAATTTTTCCAACTTTGATAACAATGAACAGTGGAATGAGCAAGCCCGTTTGGCTTTTCCTATTTCCAACCCTATAACAAAGTAAATGTGCTCTGACATGCAAGCTAAATAGTGCTTGCCCTCTAAGTGACAGCACGCGAATAAAGATAACAGCATGGAGAAAAAAGGGCGAACACTATTTGGCTTGCATGTCAAAACTCATTTACTTTATTGGAAGTTTAGAAATAGGGCTTTCCTAATAGGTTAACTGATTTAGGTGAAAAATATGAAAATACGATAGTACGATTCATGCACCAAATACTCACTAATACGATTCGAAGTATAATAGGTTAATTGAATAGCTTGTAGTTTACCCACATGCACTTACATATAATGTGGAGCGTAATACCGGTCTGAGCACAAAATAGATTGGGGATGGCTTGCATGAAGAAGGAAACGAATGGGAAGGTAATTATAAATTTGGAAAATTTTGTTTTTGAATTTTTGTCTTGTGTGAATGTGGGGATAGTTCAAAAAATTATGAACCAAAGAATTTGACCATCAATATTGAAAGAATTTAGGAGGAATTGATTTTGTGTTCAGTAGGGATTCACATAAATGAGTTTTGAATATATATTTATGAGATTTGTGTTTAATATTTGTATTTATTATTTTTAGTCATAAAATATATATAAATATTTAATTTTTAAACTTGTAGATCTTATATATCAACTTTGAATTTAGGAGGAATATTTTCAATTTTGAAATGAAAGAGATTTTGGAAGGAAGAGATAACGATTTTGGTTTGGTTTTTCTGGTTTGTTTTTTTTTTTTAATTTTGTTCTAAATTTTTTTTAGTATTTATAATTATTAGATCATTTAAATATCAAAAATAAATAAAATGAATAGAAATTATTATATATAGGGTGTATTTTAATATATATATATATATATAATCGATTAATTATTTGAATTCAAAAATAGTAATTATGGTCAAAATGTCTCTAAGCTCTATATGGTACATTCAATATGGGTGGAGACCCGAGAGCCATGAGGGTACGTTCATCTTAACCGGTGAAGGTAACAATGATAAGGTTAACTTGATTGTAGATTGGGTTAATCATTGATAAAGTAACTTGTTGACACTGTAACTTGGCCCTCCACTAACCCCAATCTACAATGAGGTTAACTTGATTGACATTGTAACCTGGCATTCAAATAATGATGAGGTCAATTGCATTGAGGATGGCTTGCGTGTTGTAACATATCTATTCATTAACTGCACATTTGTGTGTTTCTCCTTTCCCTCTCAATGAATTGTAAAATATTGTTTGTATAGACGGTTGGTTCCTCCTTTCTCTATCGATGACTTATAAGATATGTCTATATGGACATGGGTGCTTTCCTCCTTTCTCCATGAACAATGTGCCGACCTTCATGAAACCTCCCCCTAAAACTTCTTCTATCTTTATAATCTACCTTCCTCGCTATTCAATTCACTCCATGTATTCCATTTTAATTCGTCTGATTCCTTGCTTTACCTTCTCCATTCAGATTCAGTTTTTTTTTAAGGCTGGGCCACTTGCTAAACATAATAACAAGTTCAAAGGTAATTCACATACTCATCATATTCTCTTTTTTTCTGTGGATTAAATATTATGTTGTATTAACTTCATAATCGTGATTTGTGGGTTTTTACAAGATTCGTCATAGTTCAAAATTTCTTCACTTTCAATGACATTTTTCTAATATTTTTTTTCTTTTTTCCAAGAGTTTGCATTTGGATAATATGGGTTGAAAAACATGGTTTGTGGGGGATGAGATTGAGTTGGAAAGCTTTCATTAACCACTTCTTGAAGTATGGGTTCGAACCCTTGAGATCCAACCAAAGTCGCCCCTGATTTAGGTAAGTTTATGTCATAAAAAGAGGTAAAACCAAGAGCCAACTAGAATCAAACAAACAACACAAACCTAACAAATCTAAGGAACAAGAAAGTCAACCAATAGTCAAAGGGATATTCCCTTGATTAGATCTTGGTTGATTTGGGCCCAAGTCAACCACAAATATATGGATGGGATAGTTAGCTTTTCCTTATGCTTAATGGTTCCATGTCTAGTGCAAGTACACTTAGTTATGCATGGGAACCTTCTCAGGGATCTGTGTGAATACTGACCAAATTTTCCCCAAGTATAACAAGTATATCTTACTTGTTGTCACCTATGTAAGGTCCCTAAGTTTAAGGCCACTATGGTTATAACATACAACCAACCAACCTAGGGGAGTAGTCACGGGCTAGGTCCACACATAAAGGAATGGTATTAAGGTTGCAACATCCTGAAGGAGACCATAGTGTGTGCATAGAGCACACCACCAAGATAAAATGAAGCAAGGTGATCACTCCACTTATCCCAATGTGACCTAGTTCTTGAACCTTGTGGTAGAAAGGCTTCCCATGAAACATCTAATTGTAAATAGATTTGTACTCCCCAACTCAAGATTTTAGTGTTTGTTTTGATGGCCTTGGAAAGTGTCCTCTTCAACCTATTCCAAGGCCCCAAAATTATAAGATAATGTTGATGTGCTCCCATAGATATGAAAAAGGTCTAATAAATTTTATTAGACATTTCTTTTAGTGGTTATTATTTAAGTCAAAGGGTTATGGAATGAAACCTATGGCGTTATTAACCTGCTTCCAAAGAAAGATGCAAAATATGAGCATGTAATCCTTTACTTTCGATGAAAATTGTCTAGAGAAGAGTTATATGTTTCCAATTAAATATGAATATAATCCTCAACACTTTCTCTTTATCACTCTGGAATTCACTAACATATCAGAATCGAAACACTCAAGCAATCAAAGAGAAAACCAAATAAAATAAAAATAAAAAAGCACCAAAAACCTAATGCCTTACCTATAAGTAAGAATGCATAAAAAACATGAATCAAGATACTTCAACACAATCACTATAGCAAGAAAAAAATAAGTGCTACAAGATGATGGTGGCATAGCTATACTAAACCCTAATGTCATTGCTCAGAATCAAAACCAAGAGGATTCAAGACCATTAACAAAGACTACAATCCACCTATCTAGAGTGAATTTGAGGGTGAATTTGGATGAGAATAATCCCTAAAGAATCAAATCTAAGAATGAACTAAGACATGGGCTAATAAATATGCAAGAAAACTAAAGAAATTTCAAAGAAAACCTCTCCAAAACCTAGCTAGAGTTGCTTCAATGTTCTATCAATGAGTAGATAGATAACTACAATGCTTTTTCACTACCTATGTAGGGCATTGAATAGGGGTGAAATGCTTTTTCAAGCGTGGGAATTGGAGTTGAAAGGGTTTTAAACTCTATTATGTAGTTTTCAAGCATATATGTTTGAAATTAGACTAAAAAATAACTCCTAATTATGACTCAAAAGTAAGAAAAATTAAAGAAAGTAAATGAATGAGAATTCAAATACTACAAACAAACCCATTGGGAATCCCCATCAAAGTCACTATTATGTTCATACACAATTTATTGTCCAATAACATATTACTTATACCCATAGACTTGCACAAAACTTATGAAAGATGATGCATTAGAGACCTACTTTCATGCTCAAAATAAATAAGAGAGAGAGTGATGGATGCACAGTGGATTTTAAGGTGGATGCCTAATTGTTAAACAAGTCCATGTCTAAAGGTGTTCTTAGGGAAGTAAAGGTATTTAACATACATGAGTTGTTTCATCTTCTTTTTATATATGATATTTATGTTTTTCTCAAGGTTCTTTTATGCACTTATCTACTCTAAAAGTTGTTTTGGATCTTTATTGTAAATCCATAGGAATGGATATAAACCTATATAAATTTGGTCTCATTCCCTTTTTCATTCTTGATCCTCTCCTTCAACAGGTTGATTCTCTTTTTCCATTCCCTAAGAAGGTTTTGGAGGAAGGATTTAAATACTTGGTTTCTTCCTTAAGTCGAATAGTTTTAAATTCATTGATTGGTTATGGCTGGTGAAAAAGATTGAAGCCCAATATCTTTGTTGGTAAACACGTTATTGTCAGGAGGAGGTAGGATAATGCTATTGAAATAGGTCCTTGAGTGTATTATGTTGTATTGAACGTCAATTGAAGTAGTCTCGAAGGGAAATCTAACAAAAATCAAGAAAATGAGTTTCATTTTTATGGTCCTAACCAAGTTAAAAGGGTGGAATCCCCTTAGTTAGCTAGAAACTGGTGGAATCCCCGAAGAAACTTAGTGGATGGGGGATCAAAATCATTTTCCATTTTAGCAAAGCTCTCGTGGCTTGAAGCCTTATGGAGGCTACAAAAAAATCTCCTTATGGGGTTGCATCATGAAATATAAGTACCTCCATGGTATTCCTGTGGAAGATTTGTTTAAATTATTTTGAAGTCAATCAAAGCTTCAATTGTATGGAAATATATAATATCCATCTTTCCATTGGTCGAGGATTGGATAATGTGGCAAATTGCTAATGGAAGAAAAGTAAAAATTGGAGAAGTTTCATGGTTAGGAGTTGATGGGAACTATTATATTTTTGTACCCCATCTCTTGACTCTCCCTTAAACAACAATTTTCACATTAGAAGATGTCAAAGCACAAGCCCATCACTTGGGTGGTAGAGAAAGCTAGAAAATAGTAGGTATCTTAGGATTGGAAAGTTATATAACAATAGAGTGGGAGAATTTCATTGGAATTCTAGTCTCCAATTTTATTTAGCTCAAGGAAGAGTTGGAAGAGAACCTTTACTAGTCAAAAAATCCTAACATAGGTGACTTCATAGGAAATAGGTTACGAAGCTTCTACAAAATCTCTTTTCGTGGGAGTCCCTCAATGGTGGTGGAGTGGGACCCGAAACTCCTCAACCCTTTGAAAGAAAAATTACTCTTTGGGTTGCATTGAACAATAAACTTTTGACATGGGATAATGGTTTGAAAAGGGGTTGGATGGGCCGAAATAAATGGGCCTTATGCAATTCAAATAATCAATATCTGACTTATTCATCTCTTGTTTATATTAAATTTAGATTCTGAGGCTAGTTTTAGCTGATTTTAAACAAAAGGATCGGTGAGATAAAGTAGGTCTTGAAGAATGCATGAAATTTTAGCTTAAAGAAAATTTAGTTAAATAATTTGAAGGATTTCCTTATGTCTTTGTAAATAACATTTGGTGGGTTCACAACTACTATACCTTTAAGGATGAGCTCATGCCTCTTGAGATTTTTGTAGAATTAGTACTAAAATAATGTCATGAATTTAGAGTGGAGCCAAAGACTAAAGTGATAGATGTGTAGTTATGCCTAATTTGGAATATAACATCACTTGAGGTTATTTTGATGGTGTTAGTTAAGACCACCCACCTATTTATGGCATCAATATTTTTCTTCATTTAAATTAACAACACCATCTCAAAATTTGATATGCTCTCGATAGGTTCAAACAACTTATCTAAATCCATTGCTCTGAGAACTCTTATGTTTATTATGGAGCTAAAAGAGGCAAAAATATTATAGTTTATGGGTGATTGGGAACTCGTAATTGATATCAATGGAAAACATTTCCTTACAATGCTCTTAATGGATATAAAAGATATGGTGCCATCCTTTGAATGGATCTCTTTTCAGCATATTCATAGAGAGAACTAAAGGCTGATCACAAGCAATCTAAGGAAGTTCTCTCTCTACTCGGGCTTTTCCACATCTCAAAAGTTATAGATAAAGTTAGTTTGATCCTATCCATTCCTCCTTATTCTACTTAGTCTACTTTTATCTTATTATTATTATTATATACTTTGAGGCTTATATCTATCTGTAAATTTTACATATATATCACTGTAAAATGTTAAATGTATGATATAAAAAACTTTTTTTGATACTACATATTTTGTTTTAGTGAATGAATCAAGGAATATAACATATTTCTTTAAAAAAAAAAAAAAAACTCTCTAAACAAATAATTATTATTTATAAAGATAATTACTAGGATTTAAAATATCATGCTTAATTTTAAACCTAAACTTAATTACATTTATAAATTTCTATTATATTGTATACAAAATTTGCTTTTTACATAATGAATATGGAAATTCCATTTTGATGTATCACATAGTGACACATATAAATATTATATTAGCAGCTATTACCTTTCTTAATTAATCATGTAATTACCCTTATTATTATTAACAATTAACCATGTCATAGAAGACTAATACGGATGACGAATGCGCAGAGGGCCAACCTGCGTTAACTTTTATACAGAGACATGTCATTTCATTTGGTGAGTTGTCAACGGGCGTTAAATTTTATATAGAGACGTGTTATTGGCGGACTTGTAAAGCTAAGAAGCGTTTACATCAATATTTTGGAAAATAATGGAAATTTGGGGAAAGTTATGATAAAAAAATTTAAAATTTTTTGAAAATCTAGATTACAATTTATCAAATTTTAAAATTTGGAATATCTTAAAAAAATTTTAATAGTATTAAATCTATTTCCACCACAGTAAAAATTCAAACGCTCCAATATTTTGATTTTGTGAATTTGTTTTTACGATGATTAAAAAAACAGCTATTAAATTGAATTGAATTTGTGGCATTGGTGGGATATTGGCTTTAACGCACCACCTGGTTAGATAGAGGGGTGAAGAGAGAAAGAGGGGAAGCAAAGGAGAGAGGGAAGGAAGAAAAAAGTCATTAATGAATAAATTAATATTTAAGGAACTCTAATACTAAGGTTTAAAGTTATTGTAACAATATCTGGTTCATAGGGAAGGGTAAGATATTTTTGAAGATTGTCTAAGAGGTAGTCCAATGGTTAAGTGAGGAGGTTTGGCCTTCATAAGTTTGTGGTCTAATCTCATGCAAGAATATATATACCTGAGAGTGGCTCAAAGTCTTTTAAAATTAACATATAAATCCATTATAATAATATGACTTGAACATTTCAACATTTTACTTGAGAGGGAATAGAAATTTGGTGAGCATGATAATAATAATTTGTACCAACTAAGTCAAATAAACACAACTGAAAAAAATCTAAAATTAATAATAGAGTATTGAAAATAAATTTATATAATCTAATGAGCAAAAAAATTTAGTATGAAAAGATATGTTTTTATTGTCAAAATCTACCCTAATTAATACATATTATCTTTTAAAACAAAATATACTCTAATTACTATTAAGAACAAAAATAAAAATATATTTAATTGTAATAAAAAACAAAAATAAATATACTTTGATTAAAATACTCTAGTGTCCATAAACTGGAAAGGCCAAGGCCACTCCTATAGGAGTCCAGGAAAAGACTATGGTAAGATCCAATCTAAGAAAATCTACTCTGAGATCTAACGTATGAAAATTTCAGACATGTTAGTAGGACGCCAAGTTTCACAAAAGTTCCTTGCAAGATTTAGGGGATCCGTGAGAAGAGCAGACAACTGCACGTGAACAACAGGCAGATTGATAAACCCATTAGCATTAAAACAAATGCAGCTCTCCCTGCAATCCACCTCCAAACCCATTAGCATTAAAACAAATGCAGCTCTTCCTTTATGAGCCACAGAATTGAGGAGTTTTAGTTGTTCGCCTTGGCCACCGCTGGTAACATTATTAAATTGTTGAAAACATATGCGGAGGAGAAGGATTAAACTGTTGAAAGCATATGCGTAGGAGAAAGATGATGATTATTGTGTTGGGGATTTTTGAGGGTAAAATTTCAAAAACACAAAAAATAAAACACACAGAGGCAATGTTCTATTTTCTTTACTCCAGGATCTTTTGTGCACAGGAAAGCTTTTAAAAAAAAATTACTGAACAGAGTATGCACCACCATAAAATATTTCTATTCATTAAAATAAAAACACTAATACATATTCATCTTCTTTCACTCAGAGGGATTCACTAAAACATTACAAAAGAAATTACTCTGTCTCCTTTGAAATTTTACACCATTGTGTGTAAAAATTTCATTTACATTCACTGTTGTGTGAAAACAAAGATTACAAGGATTTACTGTTTTACCTTTTCACTGCTGTGTGAAACAATTCATGGTTTTGAGACATACTTCCCTCTGGTTTTCTTCTTTCACTCCTTCACTTCTTCGCTCCTGCACTGCTGTGCGTTTTTTACATTTTTTACACTTGCAAGATGACCAACAACTATATGTTTTTTACTTGTTCGGTCAAAATCAAACTTACGACTGTGAAAATTAAAAAACAATAAAATTAAAAACACATGACATTGCCCATGCCATTATTTAATCCACGCCCATACTTCCGTAACTATTGAAAATTAAAAATACACCTACGAGTTATGACAAAACTTTAATAAAGTATGGTCAACATTCAACTTGACTTTACTCCACGCAATTTGATTTGATGCGGGCCCGTATGCAGCTTCATGCGATCGATGGCGGAGAGCGAAGAACCCCATCGGACGGCTGACAAGAATATCGGAAGCCCTTTTTAACCGAGCTTTACTCCACAATGCAACTTTGAAAGATCAACGGTGGAGGATGCTGGAGCACATCGGACGAAGGAAATGAATACCGGAAGGCCCTTTTTAGTTGACATTTACCTTCCGATAAATGTCAGAGGCTGATGTCACGCCTCATCCACGCGTCAGCTCCAAGTTGTATCGGAGCTCTTGTGTACGGAAACCACCTTTATGCAAAAGCGGTGCGATATACTTACCGGCTGGTTTGTGGTTTTTACTGTTGTGGTTTCGGGGTTGGGTACGGCTGCGCGGTTCAACTGTTCATGCAGTTGAAATTACATTTTCAACACTCCCCTTTAATTTCAACTGCTGGGCATTCGGTCATACCCAGACACTTCCTCAAAAAATTCAAAGCTTTTCTGATCCAATGGCTTTGTCAAGATGTATGCAACCTGTTCTTGAGTCCTGCAATGTTCTAGGACAATTTCTCCATTGTTCACCAATTCTCTGATGTAGTGAAACCTTGTATCAATGTGTTTCGTTCTCTTATGAAACACTGAATTCTTTGACAATGCAATAGCTGAGCTATTGTCACAAAAAATCACTGTCGATTTTGCCTGCTCTTGGCCTAAGCTCCTCAACATCCTTCTCATCCAAACTGCTTGACATGCTGCTGCTGTAGCTGCCACATATTCAGCCTCTGCTGTAGACAATGCTACAATGGACTGCTTCTTAGAAGCCCATGAAATGGCTCCTGAACCCATATGGAAAACATAACCGGAAGTGCTCTTCCGATCATCAACACTTCCAGCCCAATCACTATCAGTGTATCCAACCAAATCTGAATGTTCTGAAACATTATATAAAATGCCAAACTTTTTAGTGCCTTTGACATACCTCAGAATTCTTTTTGCCGCCTGCCAATGTGCCTCCTTTGGCCTCTCCATGAATCTGGAAATTAAACTAACAGCATACATAATATCAGGCCTGGTTGCTGTTAAATACATAAGGTTGCCTACAATACTCTTGTACAAACTAGGATCAAAATCCTTGCTGCTGTCCTCTCTGCTGAGTTTTAATCCCATCACTGTGGGAGTGATCGCTGCCTTACATTCTTCCATGTTAAATCTGCTCAATACTTGATTTATATATCTTGCCTGTGAGATAAAAATTCCTTTTTCATTTTGATCTACTTCTATGCCTAAGAAGTATCTCAAGAAACCCATGTCAGTCATTTCAAATTCCTCTTTCATGACTGATTTAAAATTCTTAATAAGCTGATCATCATTACCTGTGAAAATAACATCATCAACATACAAGACAACAATTAAAATTTTACCATCTTTTTCTTTGATGTAGACGGTGGGTTCTCCTTCACACTTGTCGAATTCATTATCCAATAGATATGAATCTATTCTGCTGTACCATGCTTTTGGCGCTTGCTTCAGCCCATAAAGAGCTTTCTTCAATTTGCACACTTTGTGCTCTTCACCTTTCTTTTCATAGCCTAGAGGCTGTTCAACATAAACCTCTTCCTTTAA
>APFE030015751.1:6816-34339 GCA_000404065.3 Pinus taeda | reverse complement strand
ACTAGCCTAATATCAGTGTTACTTTGTTGGTCATCTCCCTAATTGAAAATTTTCCAAGAGAGACCGGAGAGAGCCTTCCCCTGCCCCGTAGGGCTAGCTACGAGGCTGAATGGTTTGATGTAGCTTTGAGATTTGCCTTTCTTAGCCTGAGGTGAAATGTCAAACGCTAACACCCTTGATGGCCAGCCAATGGTGAATCCTGTGATGCTTGAAGTATCTTCTTCTTGAGCTGAGATCCCTCAGTCAAAAAGATCCGATCCCTGTAGTAGATGATCTCATCGACCACCCTGTACCTGTCATCCACCACCTGCCCATCCAGAACCTCACATGCAAATCTGTCCTTGGAGTACTCTACTAAGATTCGAGCCCTCCAGTCTGTGTCCAAGCTCATAAGAGACAACGTGGCTGGTCTATGTGAAGGGGAATTTGCTACCATGTTGTTCTTACCCTTGACATACTCAATGTCAAAGTCATACGCTTGGATCTTACTGGTCCACTTCTGCTGCCTCTCCTTTAGCTGTTTCTGCTCCAAAAAGAACCTGAGGTTGTTGTGATCAGTCCTCACCCTGAACCTGTTCCCCACTAAATACTGCCGGAACTTGGCCAATGCATGCATAATGGCCAGCATCTCCTTGTCGTATATAGAATACAACCTCTCGTGCGGAAGGAGCTTCCGGCTCTCAAAGGCTATAGGGTGACCTCCCTGCATCAACACTGTGCCAATCCCCTCCCCCGATGCATCACACTCCAAAACAAATGGTTGAGAAAAATCTAGCAATGCAAGCACTGGGCAGCTGCTCATAACCTCCTTGAGCTTGTCAAAGGCTCGCTGTGTTGTATCCAACCAACTAAATGCCCCCTTCCTCGTCAGATTTGTTAGGGGTGTACCAAGCTGTGAAAAACTCTTAACGAACTTCCGATAGTAAGTACAAATGCCAATGAATCCTTGAAGTTCTGTCACTTTCCTCGCTCTGGCCAATCTCTGATGGCCCTGATCTTCTCCTCGTGGACTCTCACTCCGTCCACCCCTATGATGTGTCCCAAGTACAACATCTCCGTCAACCCAAACTCACACTTGGAAGGCTTGGCATAGAACTGCTGCTCCTCCAAGATGTGCAACACTGTCTCAATGTGCTGGAGATGCTCCTCCCAAGTCTTGTTGTAAATGAGGATATCATCAAAGAACACCAACACAAACTTCCTTAAGTGACTGCGGAAGATGTGATTCACGCAGGATTGGAATGTAGCTGGGGCGTTGGTTAGCCCGAAGGGCATCACCAAAAACTCAAAGTGCCCATAATGACACTTGAAGGCGGTCTTGTGAATGTCCTGCTCCCTCACGCGAATTTGATGGTACCCAGATCTCAAATCAATCTTTGAGAAGAATCGTGCTCCTCTCAAGTCATCCATCAACTCATTGATCCTAGGTATGGGGTACCTATTCTTCAGGGTCTTCTTGTTTAGGGCCCTATAGTCAATGCACATCCTCAATGTGTCGTCCTTCTTCTTCACCAACACCACGGAAGAAGCAAAAGGACTCATGATTAGCCAAATGTGCCCAAGAGCTAGCAACTCTTGAATGGCCCGCTCAATCTCATCCCGATAGGCCTTGGGATGCCTATAGAGGGTAGTAATCACTGCCTATATGCCCTGCTCAAGCTCAATGGTGTGCTCAAACCCCCGGTCCAGTCGCTGACTCGGCAGAATCTCCCCAAACACTGTGGCATACTGGTCAAGGATGGACAGTATCTCTGGGTGCACCGTCTACCCTGTAGCCCCTGCCTCTGATGCACGCAGCTCCACTGCCCACTCTACATCTCCCTTCCGGAAGACTGCCTCCATCTGATGAGTCGAATCAGTCTGAGGCGGATATGTGTGTTGTCCCCGTACCTTCTCATGCCTCCCTGTCTTCTCATCATCCCACTCCATCTCTAGGGACTTCCAATCTATCATGACCTTCCCTAGAGTGATAAGCCACTGAACACCCAGTATCATGTTGGTGTTCGGAATATTGACCACGAAAAGGTGGTCAGTCAGTGTGTAGGTGCCCATCGTCACTGATAACTCTGGGACATAACAAGCACACACCATGGTCTGATCTCCTGGGACCAAAACTGAAAATCCATCGAAGCTCTCTGAATGTATACCTCTCCGCTCAACCATTTGTGCATCGATGAAGTTGTGGGTTGCCCCACTATCAACCAAAACTGATAGTCATTGGCCACGTACTGTCCCCCGTACGCGCAGCGTCAAATACTTGGGAACTCCTCGCAATGCTGCAAGGGCCCCTCCGATAGGTGCAGAAGCTACACCACCTGTTGTTGGTGGTGGAGGTGGCAAAGGATCCTGCGCAGCATGACTATCTCCTGCCCCCACATCATCCTCCTCATCCTCTTCCCCGTTGCTCCCAAAGAAGACCTCAATAAAATGTGCTTTGCCAGCAGCACATCTATGTCTCGGTGCCCACGGCTCCTGACAGGTAAAGCACAATCGCTTCTTCTTCAGCTCCCTCCTGGCATCATCATCAATCTGTGCTCATCCTAGATTCCCCTTTGGAGGCGGAATTCTCACATCCTTCCCCTTAGGCTGGAAAACCTATCTTTGGGGGTAAGGTCTCCGGGTCTTGGGTAAGGCATCTTGTAAGTCCCGTGTCTTGCTAATAGCATCTTGGAGTGTGGCTAGTCTAGTGGATTTGACTAGACCTTGAAGTGGCTCTGCCAACCCCTCAACAAACATGTAGATCCTCCGTGCCGCAGATAGATCGGGCACCATCACTAAAACCCTCAAGAAGTTTGCAATGTAGGTCTTTGGGCTCCTGGTCTGTTTGAGCCTCGTTAGCTCAACGAAGTGTTGTTTCGGATCCCTCTGGTCAAACCTTTCTATCAATCTCCTGGTGAACTCAGCATATGTCATCATTGTCGAGTGTCCGAGTGTAACCATCCCATGGAACCACTAGTCCTGGGCCTCACCATCCAAATCTAATGTCGCCACCTTGATGGCCTCTGTCTCCGACATCTGGTTAAGCTGGAAATAGATGTCCAGCTTCTCCACCCAAGACCTTGCCGAACTGTTTGATGAACCATCAAACATAGGCAAGTGGAATCTACTAGCTGTGCGGTGGTTGTCTCCATCATGATAATGCCAGTATCCTTTGTGATGGTCCTGGGGTCTACTATCCCACTGGAGCTGAACAAAGTCTCTGAATGAGAGAGCATCCCTGAACTCTTGCCCATAGGCCTAGTACTCTGCAAAATAATCGCACATATGACCGGGCTCTGCCTCTTGCTGGGCTCCGGCGCCCGTGTCTGCTCCTAGGAAAGTGGGCATGGTAGAGCATGTAGGGGCATGTGAGGCCATCTGCTGAGTAGTATCATGCTGAGTGGCACCCTACTCTGGCAAATGGTGGGATGTACCCGATCCCTCACCAACTTGGAAAACCAGTGGGTTCTCACGTTGTCTAGCCTCCACCGCCGTGAATCTCTACCCCATCACCTCGATTTGCCTCGACAGATCCTGCACTGATTTGAGGAGCATGTCCGCAAATCTCTTCCCGTCCTCATTTGCCATTGGATCCTCCTACTCTGTGTCCACCACAGGCTCCTCCTGTTCTGTGTTCACTACAGGCTCCTCATGTTCTGTGTCCACCACCTGAACACAGTCTCCCTCTCCATATGTGTTCTCCAACCTACGCTTAATATCTCTATATTTCCTACCTCTATAACATATGTAGGGCTTCTCCCTCGATGTCATAGACTGCTCTAATACCATTGTAATATCCATTTTCAGGGATATCCCTCAAACACAAGCAAACTCCAACTAGAGATGGACTGGGACGAGATTTGGAGGCTACCTAGCCCTTTCCAGACTCTGTCTAAGAGTATAGGAGAAAAACACATGTGTTATAGTAGCTGGGAAGCTCAAAGAGATAAAAAATAACAGTAGTGCAACATAAAATAATGTATACATGGAATATAAGCAGATATTCAAGAAATGCAGAGAGAAATGCTAAGCCATTTTATTATACTTAGTAATGGAAAGAGTACTAGAGGTGATCAGAAAGATAGCACCTCAACTTGCACAAGGCAAATGAAGAAATACACTCAGAATGGTAAGGAAATGGCCTCTCTCTGAATTGCATCCAAGCTACCGGAAAACTGTTGTGCTACTGCTACTGCTGGAATCAAGTGAGGATTTGGCGTTGTTCCCCTCAGAAAATGTTGAAACTCTGGAATCAGCCTTTACTCAATAAACCCAGAAAGCCCAGAAAGCCTTTCTAAAATAGTTGACCCTCGAAAATCACCCCCTTGAGGATCTACGCTATCCCTCAAGGCTCTGCGCTGCCACTAAAGAGAATCCTCCAAAACTCTGCCCGAGACTCTGCTAAAATCCTCCAATATGCAAGGGCTAATCCCTTGCTCAATCTCCAAGCTCAAATCCTCCACATAAACCCCATCCAAAGCTCCTACCAAAAGAGACTGCATCCTCCTCTCTCAAGACTGCGCAGTCATCAAAATGCTCGGTTCCTCCTCAACTCCAAAGATCGATCCTCCTGCAAAAGACTGATGAAACTACTTTGCCCGAACAGGAACTCGAAATCCCCCAGGGCTAATGGTGAGATCTCCGAACGGAGACACTCGATGCACTAAATAGTGTTGCAGATAGTCTAAACAGCCAGCATGCTCTAAGTCGAAGTGACTAGCTCAAATGCAACATAATCAAATGCCAAAATGAGGAGGTTCCTCTCTCCTTTATAGCGTTGGCCTCTCTCAAAACCCTAAGGCCCACCTCCTCCAATGTAGCTTCTCTCTTGCCACGTGCTCCTCTCCATCTGCGCAAGCCCTCCAAGTGTCTACGTGGGCCCCTTTCTCTACGTGGTCCTTTGGCTCCCCTTGGCTCCCCTTTTAAGTTACAACGTTGTGCTACTAGGGAGTGACTTTATTCAAAAAGTGAGTTATGTCCCCCTTTCTTCACCCTTTTATTTATAAATAACTATAGAAGGCAAAATTGAGCAAAATCAAATATTCCAATTAGCCATGGCTAATTAGGAATATTACACTATATTTCAAGTTTCCTAGTTTATCTTGGCATTATCCACTCTAGAAGTGTTTTGTTGTGATGTAATATATGGTTCTATGTAGAGCATTTTCCTTGTTGTAACGTGTTGGAAACTTAATTTGTAGGGTTTATGTAAAATTGTATTATTCACTTGAGAGGAAGATGAAAAGCCACAAGTGAAGATGAACAGTCATAAGGAGTCTAGAAGGCCTCTAGAAAGATGAAACCAAGGATCATAAAATGTTATATTTGTGTATCATATCAATGAATGATGCATTGCACACTTATCTATCTAGTTCCCCACTTTCACGCGTTCTAATAGTGGTATCAAAGTGAGGTTAACTCCTAGATTCTCTATTTCATCTAGTCTTGCTATCCCTATCACTTCATTCTACAACCAAGTTTACCATCCCTGACTTGCCTTTGCTCTATAGAAATGTGCCTAATCTGCTTGTCGTAACACTCGACTTGTTTTGTCAGCTTCAAGAGTAGGGATGAACACTTGGCCTACAATGCCCCTAATTTGCTTGTCATAATGCTCGACCTCTTCTACGTGCACTGAAAAATTTGCCATTGTGAGGAAATATGCAACACAGGGAACTAGGGAGCAAGGCGAATGGTAGCAACCCATATTCCCAGGGTGGAGAGAAGATTTTGCAACTGTTTCTATGTCATGGTCTTGTTTGGCCTACACAGAATTTCTCATGTTACTCTTGTCGCCTACACCTACCTACAGGTTAGTGAGAAAAGCCCTCAACCCCAAAAGGTGTGGTTGGTGGTAGGGAACTCAGAGAAGGTGTTGTCACACTATTCCCAACCCTCTTCGTCTAAGCTATCTCCTAGGTTAGCTAAGGGGGGTTGTCCTTGTGAAAATTATATTGCAATGATTGATTTATTTCTCCTACTTATTTACAATAATAATTTATTTACCAATGCTTCCATAAATATCAAAATAAATTCAGCTGCGGACATCACAAATTATGAACTGAGAAAAGCAAGATAAACACCAGCACATGAACAATCACATTGACACAATTTATTTTTGGACAATAGTCCTTGGAAAATCCCAATGCGGGAAAACTGGTGTAGCAGACCCGAGGGTTTCTATTATTGGTAGTAGATTTTTGAATACAATCTAGATGCCCTAGAGAAATGGTAATCCACTCAGAGAAGATCACTGATAGAAGAAACAGTGAGAATTTACTCACACTGCATCTGGAGATTTTCCATTGACCCCAACTTCTGGATGACCCCTATGCAGTCTCTGCATGAGCCAACGCAGTCACTGCTTGGCCTCTGCATGGAAATTCCCTCTGACTGTGTCACCCTTACTGTTGTTGCGTCTGTTGTTAAGAAATCGAGATTTCATCTGTCAATCACTCATTTATTCCTAACACTGATCTCTGCTATCCCTCAGTGGTTATGCGTCAACCTCCTCCAGTTGTTGTGTTGTCCCTCCTTGTCACTGTGCTACCTCTTCTGCCTCTTCATTATCTTCTCTGAAGTATATTCATTGGAACAGGAAATCACTTCCTTTTGTTCCTTCCTCTGATTCTCACTTCTTAATCACTTGTTCGAATTCTTTAGCCAACTGATGAGCCTCATCATTGGGTAATTATATGGGCCTATTCACCTCCTAACTTAGTCAAACCAACTCTTCTCACAACTTATAACATGTTTTGATTATATTTTGTTTAATGAGATGAGTTAAAGTGAGATATTATGCCTATTGGACTAATATGCATTGAATGTAGGTTTGGAAGAGAAAATCAAAGAATTTTGGCAAGAATAAGGTTTGAAACTCGAATGGGACAAGGGAGAAAGATTGTAGGAGGTAAATCTTCATCATTTACTCCTCCCCCATTCGAATATTTCTCCATTAATCACACTAGCTCAAAGTGCAAGCAGCCAAGTCATGAAGATCAAAAGGCAACTGAGAAAGTGATAGATAAAGAGTTAGTTCATCTCGAGTTTGGGAGCCGAGCCTCTCTATCTTTTTGGAAGTCATTGGAGAGTTCAATTGTATAAGTAGAGAGGCCTAGAGCCTTATTAGGATTCGAATTTTTGTTGTAAAAACTCTAGTTATTTTCAAGCTCTAGACTTGTGGAAGACTTTGATGTAATTTTCTGTTTTGGTAATAAGAATGAGCTTTTTCTTGATCCAATATTGAGTTAACTCAGAAGTTTGAAGCTCTTGGGTTAGGGCCCAACCCTAGCAGCAAAGGCTCCTCTTCTTGTATCTGTATGTTAGCTTAGTTTCATAGATTCATGGTTAAACTCCCTTTAGAAATATTTCATTGCAAGTAGTGTAGATTTGATTAATTGTTTATTAGTTTGCTTCCATTTGTGCCTTACTTTAGTAGCAGGTTAGAAGGGATAAAAGAAGCACCACAATGCTGTCAGTAGGTGTCCTGGCCTCATTTCTTCCTTCTAGGATCATGATTTGATGAAAAGACACTTATGTAGCCCCAAGATGATAGATTTACATTTCTTTCATAATATTTAGAGTTTACTGTATTTGAACCAACATTTGATCAGTTTTGCAAAGTAGGATTTTATTGTCATCTCTTCTATATTTACTCTTGTAGTAGATCTCATCTATGATTCCATTTTATTCAGCAATTTTCTCATGCATAAGGTAGACAATTAGTTCATTAATTTCTGCTTTTCTAGCTCATGAGAATTTTTCTTGTTTAGATGACTTTTTGGAAATTACACATTTGATACAGAGCAGGTGCTTCAGAAGTAGAAAGAGATCTCATAGCAAGCAACCATCTTCCAACTTCATCCACCCATAGGCATTACTTGTTTTCATCAAAACCTTCACCAATTTCATCATTTCACATAGAAATTCCCCCAAGCATGTTGAGCGAATCCAACCATTTCCTAAACTTGGTTTTGGGTTCTGAGTGATCCTAGGCATTTTCTCACTCCATTCCACCCATCAACCACCTTCCCTAAGCCTTCCATCACCTCCAACATCCTTCGTTTTGCTCTCAGCTATATCCTGTAGAAATACAAGGAATCCTGTAGGTTTTTCTGTAGTGGCCTATTTTGAGGCCAAATTGAGGGAAAACCTCTAGGAAGCTACCCAAGGGTCTCCCAAACCTTCCAACCATCTCCTGAACCTTCCAGCCATCCACCAGCATCCCTAAGCCACCTGCCACATCACCACAAGAGATTAATTTGCACACTTGATTTTTCATGAAAAGCATAAAAGGACAAAACAAATTTATTACAGTCCTTTACATGCATAACAATGATGTTTGATGTTTTTTTACTTCCATGCTTAGTACAGTAGCGTTTTGTTCATGTTAATTTAACATTATTGCAAAGCATAGCTCCTAGCAGTTAATTAGGAAATTGTGTGCCTTAACATTGAATTTCAGTCTTTTTCATTATTATAGTAGATCAACTGGCTCTTAGAGTAGATTTCAATTTTTTTCATCAAAGAACCAAGCTTCTTCTCGATCCATAGAAGTCTGGCTTGAAAAACCTAGTGGTCTCTCACCAGTTGAACAGTGACAAAAGGCAGAACCATCACTTGTACTTGTGCATACAACACTATCACCTCCAAGTTTTGTATGAACCCTGGGTTGATAAAATAAAGCTAGTAGCCCAAGAGTTGCAACATTCTTGCTGTACTATTGGTGCTTATCACTTTTTGGTGCCGTTGTCGGGGAGGTGTCTGAGTAATATGTGATTATTGTTTTCTTTCTTCTATTTCTTGTTTCTAATATTCTGCCATTAGTTTCATTTATGCAAAAGTAATTTAGTTGCTTCCTTTTTCATTCTATATTCTCTTCTTTCCTTTCCATTTTGCAAGTAAGATTTCAATTCAACAATTAGTTTTTCATTCAGTCGGTGGTTTTCATTCATCGACGTTTCAAACCATCACAAATCTATTATCTTGATGATGAACGACGGAGGATGGTTCGAAACGTCGATGCATAAAACAACAAAATGCGATGGATCCAGAAGATATAACCACACATAATGCAGATCGCAGAAGTCTCAAATCCATTAGTTTTCATTCAATCTGCAATTTTGGTTATGCAAAGTACTTCCCAAAGTTTGAAAAAAAACACAAAACCAAACCAAAAGCATTTCCTTTCATGCCTCATAGGAATAGGGATAACTTAGGGAAATGTTTGCCAAATACCCCCACTGCATCAAACAACCAACCTTCCCTCTTCTTCGGTGGCTATGAATAGGAGGAACCCTTAGGTGAGCAATCAGACATATTTGAAGAACCTACAGGGGAAGAAGGAGAAGAAGAAGAACCCATTCCTACCGAGCCAATGGCTGAAAACAGAAATGACAGAGGGAATAGAGAGAGAGTTGAGGGTGACTTCCCCATCAAGGAAACCAATGGGGACACTAAGATGAAAAATATAAGCTCCTCTGCCCTTCCTCATTTCCATGGCCTGAGCACAGAAGATCCCGACGCTTTCCTATTTGAGTTTGTTGTTATATGCCAAACCTATGACTACACAAATGATGAGTAGAAGTTGAAACTATTTCCATCTACCCTCATGGATGCAGCTTTGCGCTAGTTCATGAGTTTACCTAGGGATAGCATCACAACTTGGGCTTAGATGCAACAAGCCTTCAACAACAAGTATCGAAACTACTGTAGGTCTAAAGATACTAAAGATGAAATTTTTACGATGGCCTTAGGTAATGATGAATCCCTAGAGGATTATGAAGAAGGATTCCAGCTTAGTTACAAAAGGGCCAGGTGCACACTTGACCCCGAGTCACTGAAGTTGGTCTTGCTTAGAGGAGTAAGGGAAGACCTGTTGGATACCCTACACTTGTTAGCAGGAGGAGATATATACCAGTTACCCTACGAGGATATCAAGATTGTCTTTAGAAGCCATTCTATAGAAGCTAGGAAAAAGGGTAGGGGAAGTCAACCTATGGTCAGTACATCCTCTTCCAATTCATCCATCAAGGGTGAAATTGGAAACATGCTGGAAGATTTCAAGAGTGAGATGCTGCAAACCCTTGCCTTACAGATGGACACTATGCACATTAGGAGAAAGCCAGAGGAAATAGAGAGAGCCTTGGCCATTTTCTATCCTAGATGCACCAGGAGTCACCCTAGAAATGCATGTCCATTGAATTCTATTGAAATTTTCTCAGTCTGTGAAGAGAACCACTCCACAGACAAGTGCCCTTCTTTGCCTAGACTCAAAGTTGTATATCAAGAAGCTAAAAGGGTCACTGAGAAGCTATGCTACATAAACCAAAGGAGACCTCATGGGCCTAGGCCATACCAGTAGGGCATGCAAGGGTCACCCCATGCATATTACAACCCCAACCAGACCATATCCATACCTTCTTGGGGACCCCCTGCTCATCCTTCCTGGTCTACACCTCCTCCTTGGTCCTTTGCATCTTAGTATCATTCCCAACCAGCCAGCCAGTCATTTCAACCATATGCTCCACCACAACCTCAATGGAATGCACTGCCCCACGGGTGGAGGCCCCTGTACAACAATGTCCCAGCTTTATTGCCTTCACCACCTATCTAACCACAATTGTTACACTCTGCTCCACTTAAACAACCCCAGATGCTTGCCCAACCAAATCTGAACTTGAACAACAAATAGACACAACAAGTATATAATAGAGAGACATCATATTCAACTTATGCTGTGGAGATCCAGGAAATTAACCTGAGATTTGGGAGAGTTCTCCCGGATAACCAACCTCCACCTCCACCTAGGGAGGTTGAAGAAGAAAGAGAGGAAAGCATTCTTAAAGTAAATCCATTCTTTCCTGATAGATTAACTTAATCACTCCAGCCTACCCGAGAAGAGACTGAACTTCTGGGAGAATTGAAAAACCTGTGTCAAGATTCCACTTCTCCAAACCATCAAGGATGTACCTCTTTACAACAAGTTTATTAAGGAGAAGTGTTTCAAGCATCCAGGGAGGCAAAAAAGAGATGCCCCTACCATTAATGTCATTGGAAAACTGTCTGACTTAATGCTAGGGCAGGTAATCTGTCCAAAGTATTTGGACCCTGGAAGACTTGTAGTAGATGTGCACATCAATGGCACCATTGTCCCACACACTTTGATCGATCTTGGGGTTGCCATTGATGTGATGACCAAAGACACCATGCTCAAGATCAACCTCCAAGGTTCATTGAGAAAGACTAAACAGTCATGCAACTTGTAGCCTGCTCCACTGTGACCCCTGAGGGGATTGTGGAGGATGTGATGGTCTCCATTGACTCTGGGGAGTACCCTACAGATTTTCTAGTTCTCCAGCGTAAGGCTAAGCTTACTAGTTGCACTCTCATCATTGGGAGGCCCTAGTTGGCCACTGCCGATGCTTACATCAGCTACAGAGCTGGGAATATGACCATCAAGAATGGGCATATGTCCAAGCAGTTAATCCTATATCCTCCTGCTCAGACATCTCTAGGACATGATTTACCTTTATGGCTGGAAGAGGAGGAACAAGATGAAGTTTATTCTACCCAACTATATACCTTAGAAACAACCATGGGAGGAGGACAACAGGATGAAGATGATTTGATTGAACACCTACTCCAAATCCCACTTCCCAATACATTGTCCCTAGAAGTAGTAAAGGAAACCCAGAACAACCATCCAATTGATCTATACTTGGCCGATTCTAACCCTCTCTATGTCAAAACCATAAAATTCGTTCCTGAGAGAACTTTGAAAATCAATCCATCTCTTTCTGTTCTCCAAGAAGAGAAGTTGTGCAACATGTTAAAGGAACATCTGGATGCCTTCGCTTAGAGTTACAAAGAAATGAAGTACACCCCTCAGTGTGTACTCACTACATTTTCATCAAAGAAGGTTACAAGCCAGTCTGACAACCCCAAAGGAGGATGACTCCAACTCTTAAAGATATAGTCAAAGAAGAACTGCAAAAATTGCTAAATGCAGGTTTCATTTATCCTATCTCTGACAGTGAGTGTGTCTCTCCTTTGGTGTTAGTTCCCAAGAAAATGTTAAGTGGATGATTTGTGTCGACTATAGGGAATTGAACAAAGCCACAAAAAAGGACCATTTCCCTCTACCTTTCATCGACCAAGTGCTAGATAGCCTGGCAGGGAAAAAGTTTTCCTTTCCTAGATAGATTCAACGGGTACAATCAAATCCAGATTAGCCTGGAAGATCAGGATAAAACCACCTTCACTTGTCCTTGGGGTACTTTTTCCTATAGGGTCCTTCCTTTTAGCCTATGCAATGCTCCTGCCACTTTTCAGAGCATAGTCTTAAGTATCTTTGCTGAGTTAGTCCATGATGTAGTAGAAATCTATATGGATGATTTCACACCTTATGGGGGTGATTTCGAGGAGGCTTTATCCAACTTAGGTCAGGTATTGCACAAATGCATCGAAATGAATCTGTCTCTCAGTCCCGAAAAATGTGAATTCTTGATGACTGCAGGGACGGTGCTGGGTTATTCAATATCTCAATAAGGACTACAAGTGGACCCAAACAAAATAGCTATCATCCAAAAGGTGCCACCTCCTCAAAAGCAGAGAGATGTTAGAAGTTTCCTAGGGTTAGCTGGATACTACCGAAGGTTCATAAAGGACTTCAACGAGTTGGCCTCTCCTTTATTTGGGTTGTTGGCCAAGGACTCTGAGTTTATATGGTCAAAAAGCTGTCAAGAGGCCTTGAACATCCTAAAGAACAAGTTAACCACTACACCGATTCTTTGAGGCCCAAATTGGGCCCTTCCTTTTCACATTCATGTTGATGCCTCACATAAAGCCATAGGAGCAGCTCTAGGTCAGATAGATGAAAAATTGCCTTATGCCATTTACTTTATTAGTAAGAATCTGTTAAAGGCCGAACTGAACTACACAGTGACCGAAAAGGAGCTCCTGGATGTTGTGCATTTATTGAACAAATTTAGGAATTATATTACAGGCTATCAAACATTTGTCCATACTGACCATGATGCAATCAAATATTTAATGAATAAACCTGATGTGAATGCTCGTATTATAAGATAATTACTTTTATTACAGCAGTTTGATCTAACTATTGTTGATAAGCATGGCAAGGAAAATGTTGTTGCAGACTTCGGGTAGATTAACTCTGCTTGCAGGTGAGGAGGGAATGGTCGATGACGAGTGACCGGATGATCACTTGTTTGCCATTTCAGTTCTCTCTCCATGGTTTGCTAACATAGCAAACTATTTGGTATCTGCACAGTTCCCATCGAACTTGTCCTCCAAAGTAAAAAACAAGATTATAAGGAAGAACACCCCCTCCACTTGGATTGGGGGCAATCTCTTCAAACTTGGCTCAAATCAAATCTTGAAAATGTGTGTTAGGGAGGAGGAAGTCTTTGACATCCTTCTAACCTGTCATGATGGGCCTTGTGGAGGTCACTTTGCAGCAAAGAGGACATCTTTCAAAGTGTTACAAGCAGGCTATTATTGGCCTACTCTTCATCAGGATGTGAAAATATATACTAGTCAGTGTGATCAATGCCAAAGGATGGGAAAGCCTACTCCAAGGGATGAAATGCCTCTGCAACCTCAAGTGACTTTCGAGTCATTTGATAAGTGGGGCATGGACTTCATTGGACCTATTGACCCTCCTACCAAGTAAAAACAGTACATCATTGTGTGCGCTGACTATCTGACTAAGTGTGTTGAATCCAAGGAAATTAAGGCAACAACAGAGGAGAAGGTAGCTGAGTTCTTAAGGGAGAATGTATTTTACAAATTTGGGTACCCTAGAGAGATGGTCACTGATCAAGGCAACTAGTTTACCTCCAACATGATTGAAGAGTTGCTCAGCCAGCACAAAATCAAGCATAGAACCTCCACTCCCTATCACTCACAAGCTAATGGGCAAGTGGAGGTGACCAACAGAGCACTGGAGGGCATCTTGACCAAAGTGGTTAACAACAGCAGGAAATATTGCGCAGATAGACTAGTTGAGGCCACTTGGGCCTATAATACCACCACTAGATTCACACCCTATGCGTTGGTCTATGGAAAAAAGGTCTTGTTGTCCATTGAGTTTGAGTATAACACATTAAGGATGGCAACCCAACTAGATCTAGATCTCAGCAGTGCAAAAAAAGAGAGATTGCTGCAGTTGAATGGTTTAGATGAGTTCAGAATGCATACCCTCTTACACATAGAGGTAACTCAACTTCAGAGGAAGATCTGGCACGATAAGAACATCAAGGATAAGCAATTTCAAGAAGGTGATTGAGCCTTGTTATATGATTCCAGATATAAAGACTTTAAGGGAAAGTTAAGGACAAGATCACTAGGACCTTATATTATAGAAAGATGTCATGATAATGGTCCAGTGCAGATAAGAACCATAGATGCAAAGGCCATTACTTTACTTGTTAATGGACAGATTGAAAGTTTACAAAAGACCATTGTCAAAGAAAGAGTTCATTGATGGTATCAATAAAACAGTGATGGTAATGGAGCAAGTTTCAGCTCCTGCCCCATCAAATCATTGAGAGAAAAAAATAAATAAATAACCACTCAGGGGAAAACCTCCATGAGGCGTCTGAAGCCCACTAGTGGGCTGAAAACCTCTTGGGGTAGCCCAATGGTGTCAAAAGAAAAAAGAAATAAAAAGATCCCTGGGTGAAAACCTCTCTTGAGGTGCCCAAGGCAAACAATTAGGATGAAAATCTCTTAGAGGTAGACTAGTTGTTTTCAAAAAAATAAAAATAAATAAATAAATAAATAGAAAAAATCATGAAATTCTCTATTTGTAGATCAGCAAGGAGGAAGATCAGAGAGCAAAGGAGGATAAAAAAGGGACCTATTTCACTCACATTTTTATTTTTCCACCCTTCATCATTCATCACTCCACCATTTCTTTCATTTGTTCACTCGTTTGCTTCAGTTTACAAGTGGACTGTGTTTTCTACAAGATCCCCTGTAAACCTACAAGATCCCCTGAAAACATATAGGATGCTCCTGTAGGAATTGCAGTGGCTCGAGAATCCTAGAGAAAGTGACTCTAGGACAAGCAATTGACCTGCCATGTCAAAATAATAACATCCCTACATCACAACTTCATTATCATACCTGTCTCCACTGTCATCACCCCTGATTCACCATAAAAAAAAAAAAAAAAAATAATAAAAAGAAAAAAAAAAAAAAAAATATTCAAATATATATATATATATATATATTATAGATTATAGATATATATATAGATATATAATATTTCTCACAGGCTTCAAGAGAAAACACAGAGAGAAAAAAACGAAACAAAGAGCAAAAGGGAGCATCACTTGAATATTTCTCATTCTCTACACTCCTAGTCTTCCTCTCAATCCATGTCATCGTCCTCAAAATCCCAACAAAATAAATAATTAGAAATTCTGAGGGAGAAGCAACTACAAGAAATCTTGTAGGAAATCCTATAGCAGCCTATCCCACATAATACAAATCATGATTGCAGCAAGCTTCCAGCATGAAGATCCAAGAGTAGAAAAAGCTCCAGAGTAGCAACAAAACCATCATCTTCAACATTAGATACCTGCACATCAAAGGAATCATTAGAGAGCAATAAAAAAAAAGGAAAGAAAAATAGCATGCAACCAATACACAGGAAGCACCTCAGGTCTTCAACAATTGCATCAAGGTATTAGCACCACATGTAAGTATCTCACTTCACTCTCTCATTTACATTATGTAGTCAAAAAAATGTAAAGGTTGTGAGTGAGTGGGTTTATAAGCGAAAGGTGGCTAGTTAACTTGGTCACCTTTGTTCAGTCAACGAAGACAAAAAAATTGGTCCTTCCACACGTGGCAGCAATCAAGTCAAAAAAGAGAGGAGAAGGACAAAAGAAGTTAAGTCTACGGAGACATGAACTGGGAGTTGATTACGAGGAGAGGGGAATGATAATGTGGTAGTGGGGACCAACAGTCCAAAAATAGAAAGTGTACCTCCGCTGCCAACACACCACCTCACATTACTTGACCATAAGAGGAAATAATCGTTGATCCCCATGCACTCATGCATTCATCTCCTCAAGGCTCACTCTAGCAAAGTTGCTCTGGTACCAAGGCAACCTATAGAAGAGAGAAGTCCACCTTTCTCCTGCACAGGACTTCCTACAAGATTACACAGGAAATCCTAAGGATCGCACAGGAAATCCTACAGGATACAGACAAACAGTCTACAGGATTGGTCGAGAGGAGTTTCAGAGGGGGAAACACGGGGGTTGGCTACAACAAACACTATGAGGAGGTAGGCTCTATAATTACTTCGCTTTTTCAAAGTGAATTGAACAAAAAATCATGTAGTATTAAGTGAATTTGACAGCTGTGTAAGGGAATTGTCTCCACAGTTCTTTCAGTTATTTACTTCTGCATTCAAAAATTGCATCAACCATCTCAACTCCTCAAAGTTCACTAACCAAAATGATAGGGGGGTTTAATAGAAGGGAGCCCATTAACACTGTGAGAATCCACTAACACCCTCAAGTGTTAGAAATCTTCACAAGGCATAATTGGATGGGGTATTTTGAAAAAAATAAGAGGGTATGATAATGAAGTAGCCTGAGATTTTTCTCTCTCCCTCATTCCATTGACCAAAGTCCATGCCACTATTGTGGTGAGAGGCCTCTCTATAGAGCTCACCCCTAAACTCATAAGCAGAATTACCACACTTCCCCTAGGAGTGCCTTGGAGAAAGGAAGACAAGGGAGATAGCTAGATTGCCATAGAAGTTATTTTTAGAGGGAGAAGAGCCCATTGAGGACAAAAATGGAGTAAGGAGAACAAGCCTACCATACCCCTGGAATGAGGTGAGCTACCAACTTATCAAATACATATCATGTGAGGTTAGGTATAGTGTGCTTTATGGATATCACTTTAGGCTTCTTGAAGAATTGAGGTTTGGAGCAGAAACACCTCCTCACCACAGGCTCAGCATTGTAGGAATTTACAGGGTAAGTTCCTCAGACAGAAAACCAAAAGGACACCGCTCACAAACAGATCACAGATCAATACACCAGTATTTTGACATGGTTAAAACCCTTAACGAGGGAAACAGTCCACGGCCTGAGCCAACGCGGCCACTTCAGGCAATTTATTAATAAAAGAATGAAAATTTATATAAGCTTCTCTCGTGAACGGTTAACCTACAAATGACCCTCCATGCACTTTAAATGGAATTCATGGACCAATCGAGTGTCAAGCCGCGGATCAAGTGTCGGTAATACCAAGGAGAGAATGACCGTCGGATCACTACATATCGTGATTGTCAGATTGTAAGTTACAAATGTACATAGTAAAGAAACACACTTTACCTAACTCTATACTAGACCAAGTTATACTTAACTATTCCTATGTGTTGGAATATCCTAATAGAAACCACCTCTAGGATTTACCATATATCTCGCCATTCACCGGTCGAGGATTCCTAGGCACACAGAGGAAACAAGAAATCCGGTTTTACCGCAATCCACAGCCTCATTCAAGGGTTACTAGGCCATGTGTTCCACTACTCAGAGATCCACCTCACTCAGTTTCAAATCCATTGAGCAATCCAGCTCAACCAAAACATGAGAATCCCATCACACCATTGCTATCTGGAAATGGCAAGCCTATGCTGAAAACATTGTCACATGTGGAAAAACCCATGCCATAATAGCAAATAACCACATGCAATACCATGCATGCTAAATCTAGCAAGGAAAACACACATGTAAATGAATACGTGCAAGGAATCCTCATGTAGTTGCTTCATCATTCTTTTCCTTGTTTTCTCCTTCCTTCCTCTTGTCTTCTTTTCCTTTTTTGATCCAATGCCAAAGTGATCCAAGAAAACTCTAAGTTTCCAAGAGTGAGAGAGAGAGAGAGAGAGAAATGAGAGAGCTCCAAAACTAAACTAACAAAAAATTTTGGCAAAAGGCTTGCCAGCTGATCGTCAAAAGCCTTTTTATTAATGAGGCCTCTATTTTCTTCAGTTTCCGTTATTTTCTTTCATTCTTCTTCTCAAATGAAACATGTGACCTTTCACCTTCCTTTTCTCCTAATTTCCATTATTTTCATAGATAAATGTACCAAAAATGTCATTTTTCCTTTCCAAAGTTGTTGTCATTACCTTTGTCAATTTTCTTTAGCCATAACAACCAAAATGAACACCCACTAGGATGTTTTTCCCACCATTCAGATTGGAATATGTGCCTGATGACCACAGTCTTATATTTTATATTTACATGGATTTTTAACCAAAGTTGTTACAATTGAGCAATCTTTTGATGAACTCAACTAACCACATAATAAATTATTGGTCGATCTCGGTGTGCAATGCTTGCTTCCCCAATTTCTGGACTACGTGCGGCTCCCCTGATCCTGCACACTTGGTGATCAACTCCTGTAGTCCTTTGACTACCTTATTGTCATGCAACAGCTTCATGCATGTCTCTAAAAAGGTAGTAAGCATAGAAGGATCCATTCCTCGCTCTGGTTGATCCTTACTACCTGAAGTAGAGGCCTTTGTGAAGCTCTTCTTAGGTTCCATAAACGTCTCCTTTGCATGTTCCAAGTCAAACTTAAGTTCCTTTGTAGGAGCCTTGTGAAGCCATGTATCTTCCTCAAGTTGCTTCCCCTGATCTTCCCCTATGGTCGCACCACTTCTGAGCATCATGTTCATGTTGGGGTCTTCTTTGCATGGTTCAGACCTCATCATTTGGGTATTTTGGGTCAAGGAAGGATGTAGTACCCCTTTCTCGTGCATCTCGACAATCTACGTAGGACAATCTACCATCTCATGATCTAATTGGTCACAATATGAACAAGAAATTCTCATTGGATTAGTACAATCATGGGCGTAGTGCCCTGGTCCTCCACAATTGTAATAGATTAACTGTCTGCAGCCCCTTCCTGGCCCCATTCCTTCTCATCCTTGACCTTGGCCCTGAAATCTCGCGCATGCCATCCCCATAGATGGGATGAGACCTCGCGTTTCTGTCTGCATTCTATAGGTTGGGATCTGCTCCATCATCAACTCGTAGCTGCGACAAGTACGCTCGTCATGGCCCACTGACCTACAAAAACTACAAAAGAGTTGTTGTGGAGTTTGTGTATACTTCTGCAACAAATGACAATTGTTCATCGTGTGTTTTCCACCTATCTAACAGATCGTGAACCATAATGCGGGTGCCGTACTCGGCCCTACTTGTGCTTCCGGTCTCAACGACATCGGTAGCCCTCCTGCCAAGTAGTTCACGAATACTGGACAATGGTCATTATCATGGCCCTGACCTTTGAATTTTGTACACCATACTTCATCATGTGCCTTTGGCCGCAATGCCATATCTTGCTTCAAACTCTGCATTTCCAGGCAAAGATTCTATAGGTGCATGTAGATTTGTTGAACTCCTAGCCCTAGATCCTGTATTGGTGTTTCATGTAACCTCATTGCCATTTCCAACGCTTCGGCCTAGGCTGAAAGCTTCTGTTATGATAGCACCATCCTCAGGTGTGGTGTTAAAGATGCCACAAACAATGCGTAGTGTTGTGCATCAGTTAGTATCACATTAGCCTCGATGATCATACTCTTCATTCGTTGATCTAGATCCCATGGGGTCTCACCTGGAAGCATCACGATCTCTTTAAATCTAATGACTGACTACATCTCTGATTTTGGCCAGCTAAATTCCTTGTTCAGCACATTCTGGATCTCCGCTATTCCTGCATTTGGGTGATCATTTGAGTGCTTGATATACCATCTCAATGCGCGATCCTGCAATGTGCTCACCAATGTAGCCTTCTTAATGTTTTCATACGTGACCCCCCTGTGCTTCCCTCAATGCTCTTACCATGAACCAGAATTGATCTGGATCCTGATTTCCTACTCCTCTGAATACGGGTAGCTTGATCGTGCTCGCCATGCTGAACTATGGGGGTGGTGGAGGTGGAGTGGGTCGATATGGAGGTGAATGATGTGAAGCAGGTGGTGGCGTAAGTGGAGGTGGTAACTGTGGAATGCGCTACCTTATCAAACTAACCACACTTCTCAGAGAGACCCCAGAAAGCTCTTCCTTGCTCTCTTGGGAAGGTAAAATCAAGGGACTATTTCCCAATTCCCCGCTACCTTTGTAGATTCTTCCTCTCCATGTTATTCAAAACATTAATGTATTCGCATCACCCGTTTTTCTCATCATAGCATCTTAATCCAAGTACTTAGGGATTTTATATACCTACCTTGTGGCCCCTTAAGAAAATGTCACTCTGCTTCAATGTAGCTCTTGGTCGTGTCTATCACAAACTCACTGATAAATCCTCCTACTATCCGGTTGAGCCAGTGCTCCACAACACGTGCAATATTATCTTATGATGTCTCTAGTGTGTGCAATAATTCTGGAGTCCACACTATTAGTTGATTGAGCATGTACCTTCCCTATCTATTGACTAACCATGCGATCCACTCATACAGTTTAGAAGAGAAGGACATGAAGAAGATATCGTGGATTTTTATATGTACATAGCGATCCAGCCACCTCTTCTCAGATATTGCGCAGTTTTGTTTTCGTGTGTCACGAAATTATGAAGCTTCTTGTCCAACCATTCTTCAATTTCCTCCTTTGTAGGGTTCCAATGGCACGACATCACACATCCCTTAGGCAGATCCTGGTCCCGGCAGCAGAACCATTTGTTGGCTACTTGGGGCCTGGCCCAAGTTCAGTGGTGAGTTTAGCCAAGCAAATCCTGGTAGTACCGGCCCTTTCGACAATAGTTCATGGTGTGCACACTGAGGTCTCACCTGAGGTAGTATTGGAGGGTGCTAGAACCAGGTTTTCGCACTCTAGGGATTTCTTTGATGAAGTCTGGGAAGTTCACAAATCAATCGTCCATGCTTGCGCTACTCCACGTAGCTGTATATCCTTCATGAATTGTGCAACTGCTTCCACGTAGTTCTATAAAGGTGCAAAGTGATGTTGTCTAGATCCTTTATCACTACTGTGCTTTTATTATAGATCTTAACTTAACTATGTGCGCCCAATATTCTTGTTAGTCATTCAAAATTTATAACCAGTGTGCGCAATCATAAACTGTAAAGAGATGCATAAATATCACAGAAGCAATAAATACATAGTATTCCAGAATCAACTTATCTTTTATTAATCATGTGCTCAAGTACAATCCTTACTCTGCTCTATGCACTCAGCTATAGGGGTCCACACACACAGCTGTCGACTTTACTAGGTCTCTGCGCACCCAGTTTTAGAGCCTTTCTCTACTACTATGACCCAAGACTCAAACTTGCAAACTGAGAGCAAATTCCTCATTTAAAAACCCATATTAATTTTTAAAGCTAAGACTAAAAACTGACTTTCCACTTAGAGTCTCGCTCTATTTATACAATCCCATGGCCTGCGGACCATGGGTAGGCTGACACATTCTATATTTAATTACATTATTTAAGGGTGGACAACCCTAATCTCTCTCACTCTGCGCCTGCATTTTGCAGGGTCTTTACATTGCATTGACCAAACTCAAGCTTTAATCCCAAAAAACATGTTATGGGGGGATCCACTACCCAACACAATGATGTCGACTCCAAAAGCTCATATAAACAACATTTTGGAAATGACGTCCTCACTAATTTCAAGGAATATTTACCTAGTTGTCCACACAAGCAAATGTAGTTGGGGACTTAGGATCAAAATACTTAGATAACAAGAGGGTAGAGTCAAGGTCAAAATGTAGAGGAGGAAGTATGACAGCTAAAACCCGTACCAACCTAAGACACTCATTGTCTTGAAAGTTGCAAGAAGGGGAATCTGAATACCACTTCAAGGTTAGGACAAGTCTAACATGGGTTTGGGTGGCTCTGACATCATCTATCTCATTTATAAGTAAAAGGGGAATGGATTGAAAAGTTGGTGAATGAAGAGGATTAATTATGAGCCGCGTTTAATAGTAGTCTGAAACATGTCACGTCTTTATTAACTCGCTTGAGATCCAAGGCTGGGCATGTGAGAAAGGTTAATTTGTTTGCATGTTTGAGCCTCATGCCTATGTCTACTATGTCAGGGATAAATGAGTGTATTAACATGCTCTTAACGAGGTGCATTGGGAAAGAGGTGAAACACTTATCCTCGTGCACTATGGCACCCGATGAGGCGTCCACCTTGTTGATTTATGTTGGACACCTAATCCTCTAGGGGTTGGTGTGGAAGCTGAACAACCAAAGGGATTCGAGGGGACCACTTGGAATATGAAACCAAGGGTCACTCCTATGTATTATAAATGTATATCATGTCAATAATAGATACACTCTCATGGTTCTCATTCATATTCTATTGCTACCATGCATGTGTTTAACATGGTATCAGAGCTACTACATTCCTAACATGCTCAATCTTAAGTGAGACACTTGTTTTTGTGGTCTTTATGCCTATTCTATTGACCGACCTATGTTTCTCACAAACACTATTTTGGTGAGCCTTCCAATGCTAACATATAAATTATGTGGCCATGAGTGCTTGTGAGTCGTTAAAGCTCAACACTGCCATAGGCTAATTCCTTTCATTTTTCAAGTTTGCCATTATTACATAACGCTCCTTTGGAAATTAAAATGGTTTCAACAGTTTCTCTACTGAACGATTATGTGTAGACGAATTCCATAAGCCTCTCTCCAGCATTGCCTGACCTCTGGCACTGTAAACGCTCCACTTGAATCTTTTACGATTTTAATGCCCCTGCTAACATATAGTCTGAAACAAAATTTAGAAACAACTGACATCACTTAGGAGCTCTGTATATTCTCCCATGAAAAAAAAAAAGAAAGGGCCTCTTCCATTATTCTCTGCTACACATTATCCCCCTGCTATCATCCCATCAAAGATAAACTGCTACATGAAAGAATCCTCAGGTGGTTGCAAGCTGAAATCATCCTTCAACGATACTTTCATCATGACTTTTGGGTTGTGATTGCATTTTGAGTTTGTGTAATTCACAATTAGGCATCTCGAAGATTTCTTGCATTGCGCCATAACCATGCTACACACCCTGGAACTCCGCCTTATGGAACCCATGAATGCAAACAATAAAGTCTGCCACACCGACACTAGAGTCTCCATCCATTCTTTCAATTCCTGCTGAGATTTCAAATGAAAACCTACCCTCTATCCATCCAGTTTCAGATCAACACCAAGAAATTCGTGACATTGGCCATTTGGGGACAGCTAGCACAAGTGGCACAGAATACCAGCACATTATCTCTTTTGATGTGATCACACCGAGACCCTGTAAAATCATCGCCAGGGGCACATGGATCAACAATCCTTTAAATGTCTAGGTTTCGAGTCTTCTTTGAAGATCACCTCATTATCAATTATATTTTGTGTTTCGATGGCAAGTCGAGTAGATACATGAAGAATGCAATGGAGACATGGAGATCACCTCTCATGATTTAAGAGCTAATGCTGGGAAAATGTGTTGATCTTCATCATAAGCATCATTTATTTAGATAATCATACACAATAAAGGAGTAACCTGCCAAAGACGAGACGTAGTGTGGGAATCCCTCTATCTTTGTGTGACCTTGAGATGCATCGAAAGGTTCATTGATGACTTGAGGGTTTTTATATACCCAATGCTCAGTGTAGCATGCAACCACCATATTAGCTAGCTCTTAGTATGTTGTTTCATTCGACTGGTTCATTTCAGTGATAATGTGTTGGAATGTGATGAGGTTGATCTAGTGCGAATATAGCAATGCATTGGTATGTTCTCTGTTCTCGGCAAATCCATGAAGGATTTGAGCTTTGAGTAATTATGAATGTAGTATGCTGGTGTGCGCTCTGTTGGATTCTATGTTGAATTGAAGGCCTGAGCTGGAATGCAAGTGGTTTGTGGTATGTGTTGATTTCTTTCCTTGAACATTGTGTTGGTGTGCTTTAAATTTTTCAAGGACATGTATTTTGACATTTACTGATTATGAACCTGTGTGATCCACAATGAGATGGTCAATACAACAGAAATGGTAATGAATGGCGATGATGTGTGTATGGCATGTTTGCTTATCCAAGACTAAATTTTATCTCTCAGATTTGAATTGATGTCAATAAAGAAGCATCAGACAAGGAATACGATAAATATTATGATAATAGGTTGCAAAATATGATCAAGGATACGAGCTCCGCCAAGGCTATTCCAGTTACAAACATTTCTAGAAAGATACTCTCGAAGCTCTGGGAGGTGTTGGAAGCTTTTGAACAAAATTTTCTGCACCATTGATGTTGCTCAACCCTTTAGCTTTAATAAGGGAATCAATCCTCATATGCCATTAGCCTATCACTTTGAGTTTATATGTTTTAAAGGAAGGAGGCCAAAACATAATTTTTTCCAAGGAAAACAACTAAAGCTCAAAAATTTTGAAGTGGTCCCTCACTTTCAGATGTTGAAGGAATTCAAATTTGACCACACTAGTTGAGCTTCTATTTTTATAAGAGGGTGGAATTTGAAGTGCTAATTGTGAATTATATTATCAATGTCATTTTAAAATCCTTCCTCAAAACAAACTTATCTCGTGATATATAAGAGGCATTATTTTATCCCTCTCATCTGTGTGCTATATAGCTAAAATCTCTTTGTCGATTTAAGACCAAGGCCTTTTACTAGCACTTATTAAGACATTTCATAGCCATTTTTGTAATTCGAGTATTTTCTTATTTTTAATGTGTTGAGAGTACAAGTGGGTATTTTCCCCCTCATTTTATCATTTGTTGAGCTTGACAATGGAAAGGCTCAATGATTTGTTAGAGCTAGTAAGCACACTGATAGTATCTACTATTGATAACACAGTCCAAATCAGTATGGAAACTCTCTTGGGTATTGAAACCTATTTGTAAGATGCACACAAAAATGTTAAACACACACATGGCAGCATTGAATATTAAAGATAAACAGGAGAGTACACTTATTATGAAAAAATGATATACATTTATAGTACATGGTGTGACCCTCGAATTCATATTCCAAGTGTTCTCTTGGACTCCTTTTGGTTGTTCACCTTCCACACCAACTCTTAGAGGATTACGTGTCCAACATTCCCCCCTTAATTCAAAGGGTTATGTATGAATCCAAGAAGACAGGTGTAATACAAAATGTGAAAATAATGCATGGTAGCACTAGGCTGAATGTGCTCTCTGAAATGTTGGTATAAAGGGTGGTGGTTTAAGGATGACCACCAACATAAGAACGCTTAGTGTAGTTCCCAGAACTCTTCCAAGTTTGGCATGAAGCTCAAGTCTTCTGCCAGAGGAAGTGTTTCAGATGTTTTGAAGAGGGAAAACTTCAACCATGAAAGAGAGGTCTCACCCTGCATAAAAGGGAGAAATTCAACCTGAAAAGCAAAGTCTCAACCTGTAATGTTTTAAGGATGACCAACAACTCTGGAATGCTTAATGTAATTCCTGGGACTCTTACAAAACTGGCAAGAAACTGAATTCTTCTGCTAGAGGAAGTGTCCCAATTCTTTGAAGAGGTGTCACAAGCTAAAGGTGCGCTGAGGGTAATTGTTAAACAGGTAAATCCCCTCTGCGGACAGAGGCGATCCCACTAGCCCAAAATGGGTCTAGCAACAATCAATTCACACTGCTATGCAAGTTCCTAGTTGTATACTAAAAGGTGGATTACGAAGACCAACCTGGAATCCAATGCAAATGTCGAAGTAGAGTTGACCCTCCGGCTCCCTTGCTTCAGCAGGTCACAATCCTAGCGATCCCCGTGAACGGACACCTGCACATGCAAAGACCGAGACAACTACAAGCATAAAATCCACCAAAGTACAACTATATTTCAGTCATAAAGGAAATAAATCAAACATCATAATAGGCGATGAGATTGGAACCATAATAGCAGTCGTTTATTAATGAATAATAGGCAAAGAAAGATACAACCAAGGTTCTGACGTTGAACCTATTCTCTGGCTGGGCGAGCAGCTATGTATGCCTTGCAATAGACCTTCTCTCTCTCAGGATTCCCGCAGCATAACATCCCTATGCTTCAAGACTCTTACTATCACTCCAGACAAGCATAATCACAACTAGCATTACTCCAGAACTCCCTTGTCTAATGCATGAGGACAAACTTTTATAAATGGAGAAGGGAGGAAGATTCAATGCACCAGGAAACCCATTGTGGATCGACATTATCTGCGAAAAGCTACTGAGGATAGATGTCAAGGATAGATGATGACTCTCGACCTCTATCAGATGGATTTTTTCCCTCAAAAGACTTCATGATCTGAAAGGAAAAAACATATGGGTGCGCGTTTGCCAAAAAATCATTACCAAACTTAGTTGGCGCGAGTGTTGTTCTAGGACAGAGCGCCAATGGGCACGCCCCTTTTTGAGGATCTCAGTGATTGGCGTGGATAAGACACTGTGTACCTGCGCTAATGGGAAAAGGGCACTTTTCAGGGATAATTTGCAGAAGGTGTCTTCAGGGAACATGAAGTACATACTCAGGGGAACATAATGGAAGTGTTTTTAGGCTATGTCACTGCTCACAGGTCCCGGAATGTATCCTCCAATGTACGAAAACAGGGGTAACAGGGACGGTGACCAATGGTGACAAATTACTGTGTAACAGATGCCCCCAAAAGCATGAGGCCCGAGAGAGAGAGAGGGGTGAAATGCTTTACAAGAACACATATAGCTACCACCGAGAATCTGCATTGAGAGATACAATTGATAGCTCAAATACATGATGTACGTGGTATGGTCTCAGCCATCCATAAGAGAGTACATGATAATCTATATCCGTAGTATGGACGCATCCATCTAGTTAGGATCAATGAATTGACTCAGGTATGGTCGCAGCCATCCAGTGAATGAGTCATGTATCAAGAATCACGCTTGGATTACAACAGACACAATCCAGGGTCTTGCGCTTCATCTCGACCCGAACAGAAGTACAAGTTCAAGCATGTGAATATGTGAGCTGAAGTTGAACATGCATGAACATCGTCTGATTACCAGTCAATATTGGGAACTGTTAACAGACGCGAGAGGTACCACCAATAATGGCAATGGCCCTCAAGGTACTATAGGTACAATCTACGGCGTGCGAATAAATGAGCCGGTGTCGAACACCCGTAGAGTCATCCGAATGGAGGCCAATGATGAAAACCTCACGTCGACCACGAAGAACCTGACATTAAGGCATGTAGGCTCCAAGGTACCAGAAGGGAGTCTCTAGGTCACTTTCCTGGATAATGAGCTGAAGTCGACAGGAAGTGATCTTCATCGAAGGTGGGCCATAATGTTTCCCACATCATCGACACGAGACAAGGAGAGACAATGTTGTGAATTAAGATTGTATGAACTATCAAACGGAGGTTGTTTCTTTCAGAGGTCAACTTCTCTTGAACAAATCGGCGGCACGACAGTGGAATTGGCAGTATTTGACATCGATGGATCAGAGGTCATGATGACGAGGCAATGAG
>APFE030015750.1:0-19302 GCA_000404065.3 Pinus taeda | reverse complement strand
AGGGGTTTGCACAGAAGAAAGGTATTGATTTTGATGAAATATTTTCTCCCGTTGTTAAAATGACTTCAATCAGAACTATTTTAAGTCTAGTAGCATTTGAAGGTTTGCATCTTGAGCAGTTAGATGTAAAGATAGCCTTTCTCCATGGGGATTTGGAGGAAGAGATATATATGCAGCAGCCACAAGGATATGAGGTAGAAGGGAAGGAGAAACTAGTGCGCAGGTTGAAGAAGAGCTTGTATGGCTTAAAATAGGCTCTAAGGCAGTGGTATCTAAAATTTGACAGGTTTATGTTTGAACAAGGTTATACTAGATGTCACTTTGATAATTGTGTTTATCTCAAAAGGCAAAATGATGACAGCTATATTATATTGTTATTGTATGTAGATGACATGCTTGTTGCAGGTTCTAACATGCAGGAAATAAATGTGCTCAAAAGAAAATTGACAAACTCATTTGAAATGAAGGATTTGGGTGCTGCAAAACAAATCCTTGGTATGAGAATAACTAGAGGCAGGAAGAATTGCAAATTAACATTGTCCCAAAGTGAGTACATAGAAAAGGTGTTCAAAAGGTTTAATATGCAGAATGCAAAACCAGTTAGTATACCTTTGGCCAACCATTTCAAATTAAGTAAGGAGGCATGTCCCAAGACTCAGGAAGAAATGGCTCATATGTCTAAAGTTCCATATGCATTACCAGTTGGAAGCTTAATGTATGCAGTGGTCTACACAAGGCCTGATATTGCACATGCAGTGGGAGTTGTAAGCAGGTACATGAATAATCCAAGAAAAGAACATTGGATGGAAGTGAAGTGGATTATGAGGTATTTGAGAGGTACCACAAATCAAGCATTATGCTTTGGTGGTTAAAACATTGCTCTACAGGGATATGTTGATGCAGATATGGCAGGTGACAGAGATAACATGAGGAGCACTACAGGATATGTATTTACTGTAGGTGGAAAAATTGTCAGTGGGGTCTCAAAACTGCAAAGTGTTGTTGCACTCTCAACAACAGAAGTAGAGTATGTTGTTGCTACAGAGGCTAGTAAAGAAATGATTTGGTTACAAAGGTTTCTAGATGAATTGGGTAAGAAGTAGGAGTTGGGCAGGTTTTACAGTGATAGCCGGAGTGCCATACATCTTGCAAAGAAGTCTGCATTTCATTCCAAGACTAAGCATATATAGCTTAAGTACCATTTCATACGGTCAACGTTGGAAGATGGACAGTTGAAGTTGGAAAAGATACACACTAGTGAGAATCCTGCAAATATGTTAACAAAAGTTGTAACCAAGGAGAAACTGAGAATTTGCTCAGTTTCAATTGGTCTTCAAGTATGATGAGGAATATGAGAAATAACCAGGTCCAAATAAGAGTCATTGTCTAGAAAATGAAGCAGCGGTGGAGTTGCTATAATCAGTCTCCAAGTGGGAGATTGTTGGGTGTGGAGCTTGATTATCTTCTGTATCAAAGTGTCTCAGTCGGATGTATACCCCAGGAAGATTGTACACCCCTCCAATGCGGGGGGGCAGGGGGGATGTGGGGTTCCGGGGGCCGATCCCTCCTGACTAGGGGGTCTGGGGGCAGTGCCCCCGAAGCTAAAAATAGATGTAAAATTGCCTTGTAAAAGTCTAGTAATTTCTAGTCAATCTGGGTCGTTCATTAGGCGGATGATCTGACGGTAGAAGTTATATTTAATTTAGGGTTTTTTGCCATAAAAGGCAACCCCTCACTATCTATGAGGGAATTGTATTGTGTCTATCATATTTGTATTCTGAGTGAAGAAAAGAGAGGAGATTGAGAGTGAAGAGGGAGTTACAACAGATTTGTTGTAGGTTGTATCTCTTCAGTTTGCAGGATAATATAATAAAAGAAGGATTGGTTGTTTCTCCGTGGACGTAGCCCAAACTGGGTGAACCACGTAGATCTGTGTCTCTCTTGTTTTATGTGTTTTCTATGTTTATATTTCTGCAATATTTTATATGTTCCATTGCTCTGTAATATATAATTTTCTAACAGTGTTTCTACCCAAAATCTTAATTCTTCAAGCATTCTCAAATGGTTTCCATAACAATACTATATCTATGGACTCTTGCATTCTCTTTTGGATTTAACAAAGAATTTCCTTTTTGCCACCTTTTCACTTGTAAACCAACTACCTCTTAACCTTTACAATTTTTGATCAAATGATGCATATGAGTGAGTGAGTAGGATAATTACATGTGGTCTTGATGCCATGTTGTAGTTGTCAAAGATCAGGGGTGTTGCTGATGGTCATTCTTCTTCCTCCTCTACTGCCTAGTGATGACTTATTAGCCTTTGCAGGGGCCTGTGATTGAAGATCTGATGTTGTTGCTGCTACTGTGGAGCTCTTGGATTTGATGTTGCTACTGCTGTGGAGCTCTTGGACTTGATGCTACTACTGTTGTGGAGCTCTTGGATTACCACTTGGCAATGTTTAGTGTCTTCTTTAGAATTCTTAGTCATGTTGCTCAATGGTGCTGTGAGGATGTTGTAATGAATGTACAGAGGGTGTAGGAGCGTATGTGGATGCAGAGATGATGGTAATAGTTGAGGTGATTTAGAAAACACAATATTCACATGAATGGAAGTAATGACGTGAAAAACAATAGAATTGATGGAGGGATTCCTTGGTAATGAGTGGAGGAGATGAAATATACGTGAGGCAGGGTTCCCTTGGATCTTCTCTTTACTCCTTAGTTGTCTTTCTCACCCACCTGCACATAAAAATTATGTTTTTTCTTTTCCTTTTCTTATATATATATATATATATATATATAAACAAAACACCTAGGTTGCCTCAGAGAGGTTTTCACCCTAGATATCTGCCCTGGGCACCTTAAGGAAGGTTTTCACCCAGGGATATTTTTATCCTTTTCATTTTTCTCATCCTTGGGCCACCTCATGAGGTTTTCAACCCAAAGATGGGACTCAAGTGCCTCATAGAGCTTTTCCCCTGAATCCTTATTTTCTTTTTCTTTTTTAGTGTTCAGATGAGGGAGGAGCTGGAACTTGCTCCACCATCATCAATTCCTTATTAATGTTGTCAATGAAATCTTGTCTTGATAAAGGCCTCTTATACATTTTCAATCTGTGTCCATTGATTAGCAAGGGAATCGCTTCTTCTTCAATAGTCCTGATTTGTATTGAACCATTGTCATGGCATCTTTCTACCACATAAGGTTCGAGCCATCTTGTTCTTAACTTGCCCTTAAAATCTTTAAACCTGGAATCATATAACAATGCCTAGTCTCCTTCTTGAAATTGCTTCTCCTTGATGTGCTTGTCATGCCAGATCTTCTTCTGAAGCTGAACTATATTTGTATGTAGGAGGACCTACATTCTGAATTCATCCAAGCCATTCAAATGCAACAATCCTTCTTTCTATGCATGACTGAGATCTAAATCTAGTTGGGTTTCTATCATCAATGTGTTATGTTCAAATTCAATGGAAAACATAACCTTTTGACCATAGACCAGCTCATAGGGTGTAAATCCAGTGGTGGTCTTCCATGTTGTATTATAGGCCCAAGTGGCCTCAACTAGTATCTTTGCCCAATCCTTCCTGCTGTTGCTCACCACCTTGATTAAGATGTTCTCCAGTGCCCTATTGGTCACCTCCACTTGCCCATTAGCTTGTGGATGATACAAAGTGGAGGTCCTATGCTTGATTTTGTGGTGGTTGAGCAGTTCTTGAATTCTATTAGAGGTAAATGGCTGCCGTGGTCTATGACTAGCTCTCTAGGGTACCAAATTTGTAGAATATATTCTCCCTTAGGAACTCAACCATCTTTTCTTTTGTTGCTACCTTAGTTGCCTTGGTTTTAGCCCATTTATTCAAATAATCAGTGCACACAATGATGTGATGCTTTTGCTTTGAAGGATGGTTTATAGGCCCAATGAAGTCCATGCCCCACTTGTCAAATGGCTTGGAAGTCACTTGAGGTTATAGGGGAATTTCATCTCTTGGAGTAGGCTTTCCCATCCTCTGGCACCGATCACACTGACTAATGTACTTCTTTACATCTTGAGGAAGAGTAGGCCAATAATAGCCCGCTTGCAACACTTTGAATGCTGACCTCTTTGTTGCAAAATGACCTCCACAAGGCCCATCATGATAGGTCAGAAGGATGTCAAAGACTTCCTCTTCCCTTACACACCTTCTTAAGATTTGATCTGGGCCAAGTTTGAATAGATTTCTCCCAATCCAGGTGAAGGGGGCACTCTTTCTGATTATCTTGCTCTTTTCTTTGGAGGGCAAGTTTGGTGGGAACTGTGATGATATCAGATAGTTTGCTATATTAACAAACCATGGGGAGAGAACCAAAATAGAAAATAGATGCTCATTTGGTAACTGGTCATCCACCATTCCTTATTCACCTGCAGGCATATTCATTCTAGATAGAAAGTCAGCAACAACATTTTCCTTACCAGGCTTATCAATAATGGTTAGATCAAACTGTTGTAATAGAAGCAACCATCTTATAATACTAGCATTTACATCTGGTTTACTCATTAAATATTTGATTGCAAAATGATCAGAGTGCACAAATGTTTGATAGCCTGTAATGTAATGCCTAAATTTGTTCAATGAATGCATAACAACTAGGAGTTCTTTTTTAGTCATAGTATAGTTTAGCTCAGCCTTTGATAGGTGTTTATTGATAAAATAGATGGCATAAGACAATTTCTCCTCTTCTTGACCTAAGGTTGCTCCTATGGCTTTCTGGCATCAACATGAATATGAAAGGGGAAGGCCTAGTTTGGGCCTCTAAGGATTGGTGCAGTGGTCAACTTACCCTTGAGAATGCTAAGGCCTCTTGATAGTTCTTTGACCATATAAATTCAGAATCTTTGGCCAACAATCCAAACAAAGGAGAGGCCAACTTCCTGAAGTCATTTATGAACCTCCAATAGTATCCAGCTAACCCTAAGAAACTCCTTACATCTCTCTGCTTTTGTGGAGGTGGGACCCCTTGGATGATTGCTATTTTGTTTGGGTCCACTTGCAATCCTTACTAAGATATTGAATGACCTAACACAGTCCCTTCAATCATTAAGAATTCACATTTTTCTGGATTGAGAGACAGATTCATTTCAATGCATTTGTGTAATACTTTGCCTAGGTTAGTCAGGGCTTCTTGGAAATCACATCCATAAGGTGTAAAGTCATCCATATAGATTTCCACAACATCATGTACTAATTCAACAAATATACTCAAGACTGCTCTCTGGAAAGTGGCAGGAGCATTGCATAGGCCGAAAGGAAGGACCCTATAGGAAAAAGTACCCCAATGACAGGTGAATGTGGTCTTCTCCTGATCTTCTCTGCAGATTTGGATTTGGTTATACCCATTGAATCCATCTAGGAAAGAAAAGAATTTCTTCCCTTCTAGGCCATCTAGCACTTGTTAAATGAAGGGTAGGGGAAAATGATCCTTCTTGGTGTCTTTGTTCAACTCCCTATAATCAACACAAATCCTCCACTTACCATTTTTCTTAGGTACTAATACTAAAGGAGGGACCCACTCACTGTCTGAGATAGGGTAAATAAATCCTACATCTAGCAGTTTTTGTAGTGTTTCCTTGACTATATCTTTAAGAGATGGATTCATCCTCCTTTGTGGCTTCCTGATTGGCTTGCAACCTTCTTGGATGTAGATGTGGTGATTACACACTAAGGGGTGTACTCCCTTCATTTCCTTATAGCTCCAAGCAAAGGCTTCTAGGTTCTCCCTCAACATGTTGCATAAATTTTCCTCTTCCAAAGCAAAAAGAGATGGATTAATTTGCAAAGATTTCTTTGGGCCAAGCTCTATGGTCTTGACACAGAGTGGGTTGGAATTGGCCAGGCATAAATCAATTGGATGTTTGTTTAGGGTTTCCCTCACTTCTTCTTCTAATGGCAGGGAACTAGGAGTTGGCTTTTGGAGCAGGTGTTCAATTAAATCATCCTCATCTTGTTGTCCTCCTCCTATGATTGCTTCCAATGTATAAATTTGGACAGAGTAACCCTCATCTTCTTCCTCCTCCTCTAACAATAAAGGTAAATCATGTTCTAGCGAAGGTTGAGGAGGAGGGTATAGGACTAATTGCTTGGACATATGTCCATTCTTGATGGTCATATTCCCAGCTCTGCAGCTAATGTAAGCATCAACTGTCGCTAGCCATGGCCTCCCAAGGATGAGAGGGTAACTAGTAAGCTTAGCCTTAGGCTAGAGAACTAGGAAATATTCAGGGTATTCCCAAGAATCAATGGAGACCATCACATCCTCCACAATTCCCTCAGGGGTGACTGTGGAACGGTCTGCAAGTTGCAACACTATTGCAGTCTTTCTTAATTACCCTTGGAGGTTGATTTTGAGCATGGTGTCCTTATTCATCACATTAATGGTAGCCCCAAAATCAATTAGAGTGTGTGGGACAATGGTGCCATTGATGTGGGCATCTACAACATGGCTTCCACGGTCCAAATATTTTAGACATATTACTTGCCCCAACATTAAGTCACACAACTACCCACTGACATTAATGGTAGGGGAATCCCTTTTTCTTCTTCCTGGATGCTTGAAGCACTTCTTCTTAATCAATTTATTGTAAATAGGCACATCTTTGATTGCCTGGAGAAGGGGGATCTTTACACAAATTTTTCAATTCTCCTAGAAGTTTAGTTTCTTCTGGGGTAGGATGGAGTGGTTGTGCTAATCTTTGAGGAAAGGGTGGATTTAATTTAAGGTTACTTTCCTCCCTTTCTTCCTCAACCTCCCTATGTGGAGAGGGAGGTTGGTTATTAGGGATAATTCTCCCAGATCTTAGGTTAATCTCCTGGATTTCTACAACATAAGTTGGGTATGATGTCTCTCCACAGTATGCATGTTGAGCCTACCTATTGTTTGGGTTTGGATTTGGTTGGGTAGGCATCTGGGGTTGCTTGGGTGGAGAAGAGTGCAGGAGTTGTGGTTGTGCAAGTGGTGGAGGCAATAGGGCTGGAACATTGTTGAACCGGGGCCTCCATCCCTGGGGTGGGGCATTCCACTGATGTTGTGGTTGACCATAAGGTTGAAATGACTGGTTGGCTAGCTGAGATTGATACTGAAATGCATAGGACCAAGGAGGGGGTGTAGACCAAGAAGGATGAGCAGGGGGTCCCCAAGAAGGTATAGTTGTGTCTTGGTTGGGTTTGTAGTATGCATGGGATGGCCCTTGCATATCGTGTTGGTATGGTCTAGGGCCAGGAGGTCTCCTTTGGTTGATGTAGCAAAGCTACTCAGTGACCCCTTCAGCTCCTTGATATGTAACTTTCAGTCCAAGTAAAGAGGAGCACTTGTTTGTGGAGTGGTTTTCTTCACAGACTGAACAAATCTTAATCCAATTTAATGGACATTCATTCCTAGGATGCCTCCTGATGCACCTAGAACATAAGATGGCCAAGGCTTTTTCTGCTTCCTCTGTTAATCCAGGTTCATTGATGTCAATATAGTAGTGTTTGTGATGGAAAATTCTTTGATACATGATTGCCCATTGATCATAATGACTCATAGTGATGAAATTTTGATATATGATGATATGATGAGATGGAGGACCCAAGTGGATTGAACAACAGGGGGTCAATTGAACAACAATTGAACAACAAACGACACAGGAGGTCAATTGAACAACATGAGGTCAATTGAACAACAAATGACGCAGGAGGTCAATTCAACAACAATTGAACAGAAATTGAACAACAACTGAACAACAACTGAACAACAATTGAACAACAATTGAATAGAAATTGAACATCAAATGATGTAGTAGATCCAATAAAGCAACAAGAGCAAGAAGCCAAAGAGCATAAGAGTGAAGAGTAGTCATAGGAGCAACAACTATCGGAAGAGCGGGGCTAGGAGTGTACGGGTGTTTTGATTATGGCTGATGACTTGCACTGAATCCGAGCTATCGATCTCATAGTCAACCCTTAGATCACGGTCAACAATGGGGGTTAAGGTCGTTTTTAATCCATGTGCCAGTTGAAGACCCGCAAACCGTCGATTGCGATAAGGCTGTGGACCCAAAGGGTTTATTAACAATTGCTTAAGATCAAATCGCATCCACTCTGTTGGTTGTAGGGGATCGACTATGTTATGAGAAGACCTCTGGAAGTTGCGATTGTGATTAAAGGTGATGATGTGGCATGTGGAACCTCCATAGAAGAAGGACAGTTCATAACTCGTGAATGTGAATTAGCATAAGAAAGGAAGCCAAAGGTCGTGCGAACGGTAGAAATAAAACCGAAGGTTAAGTGAGTGCAGAGGAAGCCAAAGGGCCAGCGAAAGACGAAGGTAAAACATTCTGTTGAGTGGGTTAATCTTTAAAAAGGCTCAAACCTGTGATAAATGTGATTGAATGGAAGAAGTACATAACACAATTTTGAAGAACAATTCTGTGAAAGGAAATAAAGTTTCATCTGTCATCATTTGAAGGGAGCAATGGACAACACCAACATTAAAGTTTCATGAGCCTAGGTATTGCAACAATAATGCTGCAACTCCAAGGGCTACCAGCTTTACTTATCAACCCTGGGTTCATACAAAACTTGGAGGTGACAGTGCTATATGCACAAGTAGAAGTGAAGGTCCTGTTGTAGAAATTTTGAATAATATGACACATATTCATAGAGATTATCCTGATTATACACTATTGCGGAGTACATGCATAATACATAACCTCCTCTACGTTTATCATCAATTTACAGAAGCAGAAACAATAACATGTGCACATAAAAGAATCAATCGCACATATCAACACAATATTTTCTTGGGGAAAGCATCTTGCTAAAAACCCCAACTATCTATATATTATATTGATTGAGAACATGTAACAATACATAATACAATACTATTCACAAGTATCCAGCACTATCTCCACCTGTTACACACAATACAACTCAGATCTGATCTCCAAATCTCCTCCGCTGCTTGCCTGCCTCCACTACGCAATCCTGCATGAGAAAAGATGATAATGCTCAAGCAAACTCGTATTTACTTCGAAAAATCACGTGAGAACAAGCTACAATTTCCCTTGGCCTCATTGGCATTACTCAATCCATTGCATGTGCAAATCTCATGCACAACTAATAGTCATAACTCACGCTTTCACTTACCTCATCTCCACTGAACTATCCATGCACTGAGTTAACTGATGTATTCTTCAGTTGCTTTATGAGTTAATAATTAGTGAATTAATTAATAACTAATTCACACAACTCATCACTTAGTCTATTGGCCAGTTAGACTAAATACAACTAGTTCAGCTAAGTCAAACTGAACACAACTCCATCAACTCCTGACCCAACTCCACAGAACTCAATCACTGAAGTCCTAACTGAAGTCCTCCATGCAATAGCTCAAGTAACCCATAAGAACCATGTATTTCCTTCATGCAATTGCATTTGCCACATCCATAGCTTGAACTAAAGTGCTCCAAGAGAATAAGATAAAGTTTAGAGTCCAAATATTACTAAGGGCTAATAATATTTGACTGTTTCTATTTTTACCTGACAGTCTAAAAATAGACTCTGATCACACCGATGTGATCCAAAAAATAGAAGTCCATCTATTTTTCCCAACATGACCAATCATCCATAAACAACATCCTCCAACTCATAGATCATGATCCATATGTCTAAAAATAGACATAGTCTAAAAATAGACTTTGCGCCATAATTTGCCTCCGGGCCCACTTAGTGAAGGCGACTCCTTTCCACTAAGCTACATCATCTTGTTGCATTCTCAACAAGCATTTCTTGTTGCACACTTTTCAACACAATCTTAGCATAAGGGTGCAAATAGACATATACCAACCATTTGGGAATGTGAGAGAATGAATATATAGGATGGGAAAGGGAGTTAGGTTCTCTCCAAATATAGGAGTAGGCCGTTATCTCAAGGAGGTAGCTCATAGGGATAATACAAAGAGGCCAATTTGGGAGAATTCAACCTCATCTATGCCAAACAACCTCCATCTCACTGCTTTGGAAGCTTCTAGATCACAAAGCTTCTCATCCTCTTTGGGAAGATTGCCTTTTTGGGATCATCATGGGTATACAAGTGAATAGAGCAATGCCAATGTGGGTCAAGTACAATGCAATAGGTGATCATTGCTGATTTTAGTCTCATAAGGGATATGCTTCTCAAATTAGGGTTTTATAGCTATTTCCTTCAGGGGAAGCTCATGACATTTTCCAATCAAAGTATTAGGAAGGATTTGAACTACATATATGAATGAGTACATTGCATGATGGTCATGTTTCGGGAACTTCGGGTTATGTCAGGGGGAAGTGCAGGAGGTGTGACAAAATGATGTGTAACAGATGCTCCCTAAAGCATGAAGGCAGAACGAGGAGTGATGGCTGAGATTCTTTATGAGCTTTTGGAAGGACGAGGACAAACACTATCAGGAGACCTACAAATCAAGGATGCATATACATATACATATCTGATATCAAAACATGAATCCATGGTATGGACGCAATCATATGGATAATAAGGACTATATGAAAGGATCCATGGTATGGGCGCAACCATCCAGATGAGAAGGATCATTTGTGAATCTAAGATCCAAGGTATGGTCGCAACCATCTGATATAGAAGGATCATCATAAATGTAAAGTCCCACAGTATGGTCACAACCATTAGTATAGTAGAAACATGTGTACAATCATGAATACCATATAACTCCACACAACCTAAGTCATCTCAGACAAGACTCAGGGTCTTGTGCTCCATCCTGACCCAATCAAAGCTCGAATTCTAACATGCGAATGAATGTGTTGAAGTCGAACATGCTAGAAAACCACCTGATTACTGGCTAATGATGTGGATCGTTAAGAGGTACGAGAGAAACCACTAATAATGACAATGGATCTCAAGGTACAACAATACAATCTATGAATGTGATAATGAAACTGAAGTTGAAAACTCATGGAATCACCCGATCGAAAGCCAATGATGAAAACTTGTCATCAAATGCGAAGAACTTGCCATTAAGGCATGTAAGCTCCAAGGTATTGAAAGGGAGTTTCTAAGTCATCTTCATGGATAATGAGTTGGAGTCGATAGGGAGCAAACTGTTGAAGGAGGGCAATGATGAGTCCCCCATAATCGACATGAAAGAAGGAATAAAGTGGAATGAAATGAATAAAATCCAAGACTATAACAAGGGTCAAACAATGTATAGGTAAATAACTGTAGATAGGACTTCTCTTGAACATTGGCAACACGAATCCAAAGTGTGGCAACATTTGACTCAACATAGGACTAAAGGTCATGACGACAAAATGGAATAGTCAAATGAGAGGACAAAATGGATTACCCAAACCTGGGAGGACAAGTGACTGAGTGAGGATATCCCAAACTCGACACGAAAATAGAAGGGTGCCATGTTCAAGAGCGACATGCTGGCTATATAAAGGATGTTTCATTTTCATTTTCCCCACTATTTATAACGAGTACCCCAATTATTTTTATCACAAGCTTGAAGGGGATAGCATATGCTTGTCATGTAAGTTCATTTTCATTCTTCGAATGAATCCATCCTAGCAAGTTTTATGAGTGCTAGGAAGGAGAAACTCAGTCTCATCATGGTGGCAAGTCTTTCTTCATAAAATTTTAACAAGTCTGACGCAAGAATAACTCAATATGTTTTTCACATTTAGATAGTTTGAAAAATAGACGAAAAATAAAACTCCACCATGTCCCTTTTTCTAATTTGTCTCTCGAACTCCAAAAGGTAGAAAACAATATTTGAGAGAACCTGTTGACCATATTGACCAAGGTGTACCTTTTTCGTAAATAGTCAATATTAGCCTGAAAAAGGGGTAAATGTATACTGAGATGACGTCAATTAATTTAATTTCATGAGTTTGAAATGAAAAGTACTCAATGATCTTTTAATGTTTCGAGAGTAAAAAAAGGAGCTGAAAGATGACTCTGCCTAGAAGACCGAGTGGTATAGAAAGACAACAACTGGTTCCTGTCATGATGGAATTGCCCAAAACATGTAATGATCAAGAAGCTAGCTAATAATCCTACTCATTGTAGATGTTCCTTAGGAAAGGGTAAAACAACCTAGTGAGAGCTAATGATCAGCCAAAAATATGGTGACGATGGAATGGACAAACCAGGGCTCATCTGGAAAACAATTCACTGATAAAAACGACAATCACAAGATGTAAAGTGGGAATAGTTTCATTTTTATACAATATTGAAACATGAGAAACTATGCTTGAGTATACTTTAGAATGGTTTCATTTTTTCACAAGCTTGAAACATGAGAAAAACTATGCTTGGATTTGGTTTCATTTTTACACAAGCTTGAAAAAAAGATAAACTCTGCTTGAGATAAGTTTCCATGCCTCGAGCATAATGACTCAATCCGAGGTACATGCTCCCCAAGATTCATCTCATTCACCTAAGTATATTACTGGTTACTAACAGGTGGATGGAATGAAGGTTCACTTATGTGATCAAGTGAAAGAATCGACTGGGATTTTACGAGATCTAATCAAAGACTCAAATTGGAAGGGGATTTGTTTCATTTTTTAATGAGCTTGACACAAGAAAAGAAGCATGCTCATGACCCCTTTTTTCATTTTTTAATGACCTTGACACAAGTAAAGGAACTATGCTCATGGGGACCTATTTCATTTTTTTACAAGGTTGACATAGTAAAAGAACTATCCTCATATCCCTTATTTCATTTTTTAAGGAGCTTGACACAAGACAAGGAACTCTGCTCCATTCCTTGTTTCATTTTTTAAGGAGCTTGACACAAGACAATGAACTCTGCTCTAAGGTCCTTGTTTCATTTTTTAACGAGCTTGACACAAAACAAATAAATCTGCTCTAAGGTCCTTGTTTCATTTTTTTAACGAGCTTGACATAAGGCAAATAACCCTTCTCTATGGTCCTTGATCATAGACCAAATGAGGCCATGGCTTCCAAGAGGTTCTCATCAAATGGGAGAACAACACTTTGGAAGGGATACATGTCTAGGGATCCAAATGAAAAATTAGGATCCAATGCCCCCAATAAATGGTTTACTACATCACCTACTAGATCATCAATAGACATGGAGATGGAGTAGGTGGCCACGTAATTAATCTGTGGCAGGGGTGATACTGCTTGCATATGAGAACCATTTAGGGATGATGGTTGAGCAGGATTTGATTAAGGACCAATGAATGTAAGATGATCAACTATCACAATACTTCCTTCATGTGGGAAACACATCACTTGAAGGAGAGAAGAGACAAGAGCTCCCATGACATAAACATAGTCACGACCAAGGAGTAGATTAAAATATAAAGGGCCTTGGACAACGATCAAATCTATATAGACAGTCTTTCCTCCCAAAGTAATAGGTAACTTAGGAAGGATCCCTAACAGTTGACTAGTTCCTCTATTAAAAGCTAATAGATTTTGAGTGAAGGGGACAAGCTGAGGAGAACCCAAAGCTTGCCAAGTAGTTGAGGACATGATGCTAATAGATGCGCCCTCATCTATGACTGTGCTACGTACGAACATATGGTAAGCCTTCACTATAATCTGGAAAGGCATATAAGATGAAAGACGATATCCTGCCAATCGACTCCAATCAAAAGAAGTGACCAAACTACTTGGAGGGGATGCCATAGGAATGTGAGAACTACCCTCTTGCTCTATGGGAATATGAGAACTACTCTCACGCACCTCGGGAATAGGAGAATTTCCCTCCAGTTCATTGGAAAATGAAGAAACTAGAAGAACCTGAGCAGTACGAGGTTCACTCTCTACCAGAAAGGTACAATTAACTGAAGTTGGAGTCAGGTCTATTGTTTTCTCAACCAATGGTTGGTTTAGAATGGATTCACGAGACTCACTTTCAAAGAAAGTGGGGTTGATGAAAGATGAAATTTGATCGATCACTGGATCAACTAGTGAAGGATCAGGGGAAAGCTTTCAATAACCAGTTGGAATTTGAGGTTGGGAAGCAGTAAGGTTTTCCAACTCTTTGGAAGCTTCATCCATAAGAGGACAAAGGTGAATGGGATGATTACCTTCACAAAACTTACAAGGAAATTTGAATTTTCCGTTTTTCCCATGATATTTACTGGTTGAAGGTTTATCAAAAGCATGATCGCCAGAGGCTGATGACAAAGGTCGATGTGAACCTTTGGACCACACTTCTAAGACCTTTGGAATATGAGGACAATTCCAAAGAAGGTGGTCACCCTTACATAACATGCAAGGGAATTTCACTTTCTGAGGCTCGTTGGAAGATTTTTCTTCATTAGTTGCATCCATAGTAATGGCTGCTTGGTTTCCCCCTTGCTTATTTTTCTTCTTATTCTTCGGCCTCTTATTCTTATTCTTAGATTCCTGATTACTAGAATCCAGTCTTTCACCAAGTGAAGAGGACGAACGCGGTGAAGAAATAGGAGAAGAAGGCGAGGGGTCAATTTTAGGATCAACATGAGGTTGATGTTGTTCAAGTGGAGGAGAACTTGGTTGAAAAGTAGTTTGGACACTCAGAACCACTGAGGTCAGAAAAAACCAAACTAGCAGACCAATGGTCAATCCAGGAAGGGAAAACATCGCCATGTAGGGAGCACTAGTATTTCCAAAAGAAGGAAAAGGATCTTCATCATTGTTTCCTTGACTGGTAGAATTAGGAAATGTTTCCATTGGTATCAACCTAAGATCTATTACGGAGTATTTTCCCAGGAAGGATGTTGTACTGTGGTCAATTAATTTTAGAATTTGAAACAAGAACTTTGTCTTTTCATGTTTTAAGAGTAGAGAAAAGAACAAAAAGGTGATTGTAGTCACTTTCATTGGTTTAATGAGCTTGAAAGGACAAGCACTCGATGATATTTTCAAGTTTAAGGAGTCATAAAAGATTGAAATGGCTACTCAGGATACTCTAGGTAAAAGGGATTACCAAGTACCCATGAACTACAGTATACACCTTAGCAAATAAATTTAGGACTTGAGTACATGCAGGAAATCTCCCCGAATGTTTTTTCGGTGTATCACGTTTATAGGGTGACAGACTCTGCTTCCTATGGATAAAGGTTTGCAACCTATGAGGGTCTCTCTTTATATACTTGACAATATGGGGAGCACAAGTATGTGATAGCATTGTCTAATGCAAGAGTATTGTGAACGACAACTGCTGAGTTTTATAGACACCAGAACACATCTTTAGCCTAGAACACCAAGTATGAGTGCTAATGTTTCAAATGATCCTTAGATTAATTGATAGTTTTTAAAGTTGATCTTGAAATTATGTTTTGGTTTTAAGGCTCAAAACGATGTCAAGTGAACACCTATGATGCAACTATATGAGAAAAGGAAAACTTTTTGTTTCGATGAAAGCTAGACTAATCAAGGGAGGAAATTTCAACCAATAATGCATCAAACAAAATGCATCATGCAAAATTCCTTCCACTAACTTTCACTTTCGTCTTCCAAATGCAATGCCAAAAGTAAAAATGATTTCCACTTTTCACTATCCTAAATGCAATTTTTCGAAAGCAAAATGATTTTGACTTTACTAAGATGAATTTATATGAATTACGCTTTTCTTTTTCTTTTGAATGATTTGATGCACCTAATATAGTTTTTAGATTTAAATCACTGAAAAATGTGATCTATTTTCAATAATGAATCTCAAAAAATATATTTTCAATGCAACTAATCTAATGCATTTTCATGAAAAGTAAATTTTGAAATACAAGCTAAAACAAATGAAAAATGATGTTTTCAACGATTTCCACAGAAAACAACACTCGATCAATCAGCAAAACAAACATCTCAATGACACCAACGAGTAGAAAGTGATGACCAATTGACTAGAAACCCTAGAACTCAATCAGATTTGACTTCAAAGCCATTGAGACAAATTTTGAAAATTAATCAAGACAATCAATCAAAAATTGACAAAATCCAAGCATACAGGATAGGAAAAGACCTTAGGGGCCAAGACACACTGGATTCTAAGGAAGAAACCTTAAAAATTCTCACATTCAAGGATCATCGCTACTTTATCTACTCAAACCCGTGATGGTTTGGATCATCATCATAACTTTGTATAGCAAAAGTATTGATGATTTTAGCGTGACCAAATAGCGAAGATGTTTTTTTTTTTCCATCGCGATTGTACAACTAAAAACTTGTGATGTCATCATGACTGTGAGAGCTAAACCCATGATGGGCGAGGAATATGGGAAAAAACTAAAAATATTCCAAGAAACAATCCAGCCTTAGCATTCTAAGGCACTAATTAGTGATGGTATAAACCTAGATTGATGCAGACAAGTTGAAAAATTGACAGTTGGTCTAACTCATCATGGAATCAGGGTGAAGGATTGGATGGAAAGGATTATAAGTTTCCCCAATGGAGTCTCCATATAGGGAGCACTAGTATTTCCAACGAGCCCTAGAAAGTAAATTTCCCTTGCATGTTATCTAAATGTGACCACCTTCTTCGAAATTGTCCTGGTATTCCCAAGGTCTTAGAAGTGTGGTCCATAGGTTCACATCGACCTTTTTCATTAGCCTCTAGCGATCATGCTGGTGATAAACCTTCAACTAGTAAATCTCATGGGAAAAAAAGAAAAAGTCAAATTTCCTTGTAAGTTGTGTGAAGGTAATCATCCCATTGACCTTTGTCCTCTTATGGATGAAGCTTCCAAAGAGTTGGAAAACCTTACTGTTTCTCAACCTCATCTTTTGACTAGGTATCAAAAGCTTTCCCTTGATCCTTCATTAGTTGATCAAGTGATTGATCAAAATTCATCTTTGGTCAACCTCGCTATCTCTGGAAGTGAGTCTTGTGAGTCCGTTATCGACCAACCATTGGTTGAGAAAATGGTAGACTTGGTTCAACCTTTAGTTAACTGAACCTTTCTGGTACAGAGTAAACCTCATACCACTCAGGTTCTTCTATTTTCTTCAATTTCTAATGAATTGGAGGTAAATCCTCTTGTTCCCAAGGTGCATGAGAGTAGTTCCCCTATTCCCATAGAGCAAGAGTGTAGTTCTCACACTCCTACGGCACGCCTTCCGAGTAGTTTAGTTGCTTCTTTTGATTGGAGTCGACTGGCAGGATATTTCCTTTTGTCTTATGTGCCTTTCTAGATTACAGTACATGCTTACCATATGGCCATACCTAGCACATTCATAGATGAGGGTGCATATGTTAGCATTCTGTTATCAACTGCTTGGCAAGCTTTATGTTCTCCTCATCTTGTCCCTGTCACCCAGAATCTATTAGCTTTTAATAGAAGAACCAGTCAACTGTTAGGGATCCTTCCTAAGTTACCATCATTATCGACATGATGGTTGTCCAAGGCCCTTTAGATTTTAGTCTACTCCTTGGTCATGACTATGTTTATGTCATGGGAGCTCTTGTCTCTTCCCTCTTTTGAGTGATGTGTTTCTCGCATGAAGGAAACATTGTGATTATTGATTAGCTTACATTCATTGGTCCTGAATCAACTCCCACTCAACCATCATCCCTAAATGCTTCTTATGTGCAAGCGGTATCACCCATACCATAGGTTAATTATGTGGCCACCTATTCCATGCTCACATCTACAGATAATCTAGTAGATGGTGTAGTACATCATGTACTAGGGACATTTGAGCCCGAGTTTTCATTTGGATCCCTAGACATGTATCCCTTCCAAAGTGTTGTTCTCCCATCTGATGAGAACCTCTTGGAAGCCATAGCCTATTTTGGTCTATGATCACATGCTTGGAGCAGTTTTCATTGTCTTGTGTCAATCTTGCTAAAAAACGAAACAAAGACCATGGAGTAGGGTTCCTTGTCTTGTGTCAAGCTCCTTAAAAAATGAAACAAGGGTTGGATCAGAGTTCCTTGTCTTTTGTCAAGCTCGTTAAAAAATGAAACAAGGACCATGGAGCAAGGTTCCTTGTCTTGTGTCAAGCTCCTTAAAAAATGGAACAAGTGTTGGAGCAAAGTTCCTTGTCTTGTGTCAAGCTTGTTAAAAAATGAAACAAGGGTTTGGAGCAGAGTTCTTTGTCTTGTGTCAAGGTCATTAAAAATTGTTACAAGGACCATGGAGCAGAGTTCCTTATCTTGTGTCAAGCTCCTTAAAAAATGAAACAAGGGATGGAGCAAAGTTCCTTGTCTTGTGTCAAGCTCCTTAAAAAATGAAACAAGGGATATGAGGATAGTTCTTTTACTGTGTCAACATCGTTAAAAAAATGATATAGGTCTTTATGAGCAAAGTTCTTTTATTGTGTCAAGCTCAGTAGAAAATGAAATAAGGTATCACGAGGATAGTTCTTTTACTATGTCAACCTCGTTAAAAAATGAATTAGGTCTCATGGACCAGAGTTCCTTGTCTTGTGTCAAGCTCGTTAAAAAATGAAACAAATCGCCTTCTGATTTGAGTCTTTTATTAGATCTCGTAAAATCCCAGTTGAGTCTTTCACTTGATCTCATAATAAAAACTTCATTCCATCCACCTATTAGTAACCTGTAGTCTACTTAGGTGAATGAAATGAAGCTTGGGGGGCATGTACCTCAAATTGAGTCATTATGCTGAGGGTATGCAAACTTATCTCAAGCATAGTTTATCTTTGTTTCAAGCTTTTGTAAAAATGAAACCAAATCCAAGCATACTTTTTCTCATGTTTCAAGCTTGTGAAAAATGAAACCATCCTCAAATATACTCAAGCATAGTTTCCCACGTTTCAAGTTGTTGTGTGTGGAGCATGATTGCTTAGAGGTCTTTGTTTTAGCCAGATGTATTCCATAGGAAGTTTGTACACCCCTCCACGAGGGGGGGTGTGGGGGCCAGCGGTCCCTTGGCGGGGGCTCAGGGGCAGCACCCCCGAAGCTGAAAACAGATGTAAAATTTCCTTGTAAAAGTATAGCAATTTCTAGTCAATCTGGGCCGTTCATTAGGCGGATGATCTGACGGTAGAACTTATGTTTAGTTTATGGTCTTTTTCCCTAGAAGGCAACCCCTCTCTTCATATGAGGGAATTGTATTTGAGGCTGTGTAATAGATGTGTATTCTCCGAGCGAGAAACAGAGAAGTGAGACTGTGAGAGAAAATAGAGGATATTACAGTGGATCTGCTGTAGGTTGTGTCTCTTCATTTTGCTGGATAATAGAAAGGAAGGACTGGTTATTCGGGGTGGGTGTAGCCCAAACTGGGTGAACCACATATATCTATGTCTCTCTTGTTTTATGTGTTTTCTGTGTTTATATTTCTACAAT
>APFE030015749.1:0-17341 GCA_000404065.3 Pinus taeda | reverse complement strand
GAAGGAAAGAGTTTGACAAAATTTCATATAGGCAACTCGAAATTTGGAAGTAGTCCTTTCAAGAGCGCATCAGCATAGAACCTTCGTCATACAACCAGGCAGTGGTTGGGACGTGAAAAATCTTGACAAAGATAGCAAGGAAAGGGGAAGAAAGATAGATTTGCAAAGAACCATTGTCATTGGGGAAATGTTGGTGGAGTCAGGAAGATATTCCAAGTTAACCAAGTACTATAGGTTGTTACCCACTGGTCAACCATGAAGCTCATCTCATGGAATTTAAGAGGGCTCAACAGCCTTGGGAAATACAAAATGATAAAAAACATGATACAACATGAAAGACCACAAATCTTCTTTATGCAAGAAACAGAATGCAACAGTAATACATTGGGTTCCATTCTATCTGGAGCTTGACCAAGATGTCATTCAATTGTGGTGGATGCTTCTGGTGCCTCGGGAGGACTCGCCATTGCATGGAATATGCAGGCTATCTTACTCACGGACTTTCATGCCTCCCATCATCTCATATAGGCCACTTTCCACATCATAGGAACCAATATACATGGTCATCCATCAAATGTATATTTTCCTCAAGACTCATTGCAAAAGATTGCATTGCTAAACACATTGGAAGCTCTCAATTCCACTAGAACACACCCACTATGGATCACAGGTGGGGATTTCAACATGATTACTAAACTGAGAGAGAAAAAAGATGGCAGAGTCAAACTGGACAATGAAAGTAGCCACTTTAGAGACTTCATACAAAACAGTTTGCTAATAGATTTACCATTCAATAATGGAATTTATACTTGTAATAATAGAGGATCAGGATCCCAACAAATTGCATCTCAGCTGGATCGATTTCTCATTTTAGACAATGCCATTCACATGGGCAAAGACATCACAGCCCCAATCTCACCTCTGTCAGGCTCAAACCATTAGCCCATTTCACTTCAGTGGCAAAGACCGGGAGACTCTACCAGAAGGCCTTTCCAATTTGAAGCTTTCTAGCTCTATCATCCAGACTTCAAAAATATGGTCAAAACAACTTGGTAAAACTTCACTCTTCCTAAAGGATCAACCATGTTATCAATTCCAACAACGACTAAATAATCTCAAACAACAAATCAAGTAATAGAATCATTTCACCTTTGGAAATACTTTTCAAGCTCAAAATGCACTTGAGGAAAGCATGATTCTGCTCCAGCAGAGAATTATCCATGAAGGGAGAACTAAAACTCTAGCAAATCAACAACAAGATCTTCTTACTCAGCTAGAAGATAGAAGGAAGCAAGAGGAGGTACTTTGGAAGAAAAAATCAAGAATCAGATGGTTAAAAGAGGGGGAAAGAAATACCAAATTCTTTCATCGCACCACCATACAGAGACGAATGCATAATAACATTGTACAACTTCAGAATTAGTAGGGAGAAAGAATGGAGGAACATGATGACATTGATAGAGAACTCCTCACCCATTTTAAATCTTTACATCAAGAGCCTAAAGTAAATATCCAATCGGCCATAAACAAAATTCTTCAGCATGTGCCTGAAATTATAACAGAAGAGCACAATCAGCTACTACTTCCACCGGTTACTCTTCTGGAAGTCGAATCAAAAATAGCTCAATTGAAAGATGGGAAAGCCACTGTACCTAACGGATTTACCTCCAACTTTTTCCATCGCTTCTGGGATCTCATCAAATTGGAGGTTTGGAAAGTTGTGGAAGAATCTCAGACTATGCACTAGCTTCTTCCATCTCTAAATGTAGCCTTCATAGCTCTCATTCCCAAAGAAGATCAACCAAATACTCTGGATAAGTTTAGGCCCATAGCGCTCTTCAATGTTATCTACAAAATCATCTGGAAAGTCATTACCAACAGACTCAAGTCGGTGCTCCCTATGCTCATCTCGCGGGAACAATTAGGATATGTGGAGGGATGTCAAATCCTAGATGGCATAATTCTGATGCATGAGATCATTCACTCCCTAAAGTATAACAAATAGGTAGGTATGCTTCTCAAAATTGACTTATCTAAAGAATTTGACAAATTAAGCTAGACATATATAAAACAAATGCTTAAAGCCTTTGGCTTCAGCCCAACTTAGGTCAGATGGTTTATGAATCTCATTTCATCCACATTTTTCTCCATCTTGGTAAATGGCATCCCCTCTTGCCGCTTCTCCCCCTCTAGAGGCATACGTCAAGGCAATCCCCTCTCCCCTTTTCATTTTGTCGTCATGGCAGAAGGCTTAGGTCGTCTCATAAAGCATGCTCTTCATTATCAAAACCTTAGAGGCATTTCTGTCCATGTATCCTTTGCCATCACTCGTCAACAATTCATGGATGATAATATGTTGTTCAGGAACCCTTCTGTCCAAGAAGCTTATACATTGAAATCCCTGTTAGATACTTTCTCTGAGGCTTCAAGAACTACCATTAACACTGTTAAGTCTCAGATCTTCTTCTTTCATACTCCCTCAGTAACATAAAGAAATATAGCTAGAATCCTGGGTTTTACTATCGCCAATCTTCCCTCCAAATACTTGGGCACACCATTGATCAACTCTGCTATAAAGCACACATCCTGGCATCTACTCCTAGAAAAACTTGAAGGCCGCCTCTCTTTATGGACTTATAGAGCCCTCAATATAGCAAGTTGGCTCATTCTTGTCAAAGAGGTACTACAAACTATGCCTCTATGCCTTTTCTTTGTTCTCGCAACACCGAAGTGGGTGCTCAAAGAGATCAAGGACATACAATGCAACTTGTTTTGGGGGTCCTCAGGGAAAAATTGCAAATGGGTCGTAGTGAAATGGTCGACAATTTGCACACCAAAAAAGCAGGGATGGGGGTGAGACTATGGTGGCAATGGTTATCAGACCCACACACACCATGGGAAAAATTATGGACAACAAAATATGCAAATAATCGACCGTTGGAAGAGCTTATTAGACTCACAAATAATGATGCAGGCTCTCCAATTTGGAATGCAGCAAAACAATACAAGGCAATGATACAACAACACAATTTTTGGGAGGTTAGAGATGGTGGCACTGCTAGATTTTTGGTTGACTCATGGAAACAACGACCCAAATTAGTAAAATCCATCCATCCCCAAAATCTTGAGGAACATGCTATTCATCAGGATCACAAAGTCTCTTGGCACTGGACTCAACATATCAACTAGGGATACAGGCAATGGAAAAAGACATAACAGATCATTCATCAAGAAACAGAGGACTTATACAAAACAATGGACACAGAGCAGGGAATTTTTTGAACTAAGGATGCATGTGGTTTGATGATTCAAACTCAGGAACCCGTGGACCGAGTCTGGGAACGTATGTGGACCCCTGAAATATGGCCTAAAGTATCTACTTTCATATGGTTTCTCTGTCTTAGAAGAATTCTTGCATGGGATAATTTCACTAAAAGAGGTTTCCACAGACCCTCATACTGCCCGAATTGTAATTAGAAAAATGAAACCATTCAACACCTCATGGATTAGTGCAACTTGGCCAACAAATTATGGGAAAAACTCAGCTTCAAGTGTCAAATAACTTGTAGATTTTCATGGGATATTATCAGCACCGTCCATAACTAGGTCTCCTCTCCCTACAACAAAGAGCTACTAAATTCTCTATTGCAAATACTTCCGAGTCTGCTTCTTTGGACAATTTGGAAGGAAAGAAATAAGTGAATCTCTAAGAATAAATGCACTCCCCTGGACATCATTTGGACAAATTTATGCTAGAATATTCAAGAAATCTTGTCTCTCCAGAAATGGCAAGCAGACAATCTTCCTACTCAAGCACAGGAATGGAATATTTAGGAGAATTGGCATATCTTGATTCCGCTTGTTCAGGATGATCTCAACATCTCTCCCACCACTTCTAGCCCTTCCACTCAATGGAATCCCCCTCCAATAGGTATGATCAAATTAAACTTTGATGGTACCTCAAAAGGCAACACGGGAAAGGCAACATACGGAGATATATTCAGGAATCATGAAGGCACCCCTCTTTTAATTTATTTTAGATCAATTGGTTGGGATACGAATAACTCAGTAGGCCTGGAAGGTCTATGGCAGGGACTTTGTTTGGCTCTTCAATACAATTTTCACCCTATTGTAATCGAATGGGATTTCCAAATCCTCATCAACATGGCCAATCAAATTCAACTGGGAATCCCAGCTTCTAAAGTGGCTAGTAGCTCGAGACTGGTGGCTCGTTTAGAACTCACTGAGTAATTTTTAAAAAACATAAGAGATATCACCTTCAATCATGTCAACAGGGAAGGCAACAAGGTTGTTGATCTTTTGGCAAATACAGGGGTAGACAACGACCAAGTACTTAGATCAAGATCCCTCACCATCCTCAATGATAGCACTCAATTATAGGAATGCACTTCCCTGGTGCACAAAGAAGCAAAACTCTTGGATGCGGGTGGTTTCAATGGTTGATGTGATGGTGGAGATACAGGCTGGCAAGTGTCATAGCCACATGGCCACCAATAATCTCACACACCGCGCCATAAAAATGTCTTAAAACCCTTCATAAATGTGCTTCAATGCTGCACTCACACCTATTTACCACCGCCATCCCACCTCGGCTCTTCATTATGGAGACCTTAGGCACTCTTTGGCCTACATCCTCATTTGTTTATGCTCCTATGCCTTCAGAATGTAAGTGCCCCTGGATTTCATGGAGCCAAGCACTCGCATGATAATAGGCAGGAGATGCCAAATTCTCTATTGTAAAAAGTTTGGGAAGGGAAACCACTATTCACAGAGCCTGTTATGTAACTTGACCCTTGCTTTTGAGCCTTTTGCCTCTGATAACGCCATCCTAAGTGACCATTTCCACTCCGTTCCTACTCTTCATAGTTAGTCCCCTTCTTGCTATGAAATTATGCCTTGGTTGCGTCAGTGAATGCATTGCAGGAGGGGCAACAACAGAGGTAGAATGCTCCATTATTCTCCCTCAACTGTCTCTGACTCTTCCTTCCCGTCGTCAAATCAATTCTCAGCTCGTTATCCTGATACATGCAGTGGTAGGGGTCTCACTCGCGTTGTTAGCTCCCATCCTTCGCAAACCTATCCATTAGCTACTACTCTCCCTTCCAGCTCTCAGCGTTCCAGTTATACAACTCACTTCACATACCAATGCTCTCTGGATTGACCTGTTATCAAGGCCACCATAACAATTACCTTTTAGGAGGATCCTTCCATCACTGAAGGACATCCCACTAGCACAATGGAGAAGAATGACACTACTTAAGGCGAGCCTTCTGCTGTCAATTTTGATAGCAGCAGAGCAGAATCGAGAAAATCTGGACCACCCCATGGTTGGTAAGAGTGAGAAGGAAGACACCGGTGAACTGCAAAAAGAAGAGGATGACCTCGACGCCTACAGGTGTCTAATTGATTAAGAACACCCATCAACACCAAGTGACAACTAAAACAACACGTTTATTCTGGTTTCAGGTTCCCGACACCCAGGCCAATGGGTTTTTTTCTGCATTTTTGAGCAAAATAGTTAGTTTTGAAGTTTTTTTCAAAAGAATATCACATTATGTTCACATGTTGGTTCCCCTGCAAGAGCAGCAAATCTATTTTGGACTAGACTAATTTCCCTCTTCTGAACAGTCTTCATTTTGTTTTGGTTGCAATATGCCATGAACTTTGGCTAACATCTGTAGAGGCCAATGCCTCCATATATCATTTTGTTACAGTAACAGATTTTAGACATATTTAGAAAACAAAAATGGTTTGTATAACTTATTAATTAAATGTCAACTTAAATCATTAAGCTATATAATATAAACTTAAACTTTCTAATTTAATATAAATTTTAGATCAATAATAATCTATAATAGACAATTTTTTAAACCCTTTAAGTTATTTAGACAATGGACCATCTAATAAATTTAAGGAAAAGAATATGAGGGAAATTTCCCAAAAATGACTAAAACCAAAGAGGAACTACTGATAAAGAAAGCAAGTTGTTTTAATTGGCTAGTTAAATTAAAACTGTACTCATCAATATTTAGGAATAGAAAAATGATTTTTATTCCATGTATAAACAATTTGTTGTAATGATTAATTGAGAAGTGGTGAAAGAGACCAAGTGACCATAAAAATGAAAAAATTAAATATTAAAGGGATGATAAAAAAGGAAACAACAACGAACGAGAAGATGAGGGGGGAATGACTAGGAAGAGAGGGCAGTGATCCAGCAAATGATAATTTTCCAGCCGTCATCTCTATTGGGATTTCTTGGACTTTTTTCAATCTCATTGGCTTCCCTAAATTTCTGGTGATGAAACAACGCAACCTTATCAAACACGGACCTCCTCAATACATACATGATTTATGATTTCAATCTTTGATCTCAATCTTTGATTTATGATTACTACTAAGAATAGTATGCAATATTCCATGGAGGTTGAATCACTAAAATCTACCTAATCATTATTGATAATTATATAAAAAAATATAGAATATCTAATACAAAATAGACACACCAATTGGTGTAACTAGTTATTTCGATAATTAATAATAACAAAAATAATTTAAAATAATGGTATAATTCAATTGTTTTTATGATATATTTTTTAAAATTAACAACGTGATGTGTATCATGATGTATAGTTAAAAATATTAAAAATATTGTATAAATAATAATAATTAAATTAAATAAGCTTTAATATTTATATAATTTCTAATGATCCAGGATTATCCCTAATGGCTCAAAAATAAAAGTCCTCAAATCTGAGTGAAATAAGGATAGGATTGAAGAGGTTGTCCAAAGGAACCCAACAATGCAAATGACACCTCAACCTAAGTTTGTATGCAAAAGTTATGCTTGTCTTAGGTTAAAGAAAATAAAAATTGCAGAGTGTTAACACAAGGTGTCAAGTGGCACCTCCTCGGGCTACCACGTAGTAAATCCATCAGTAGCATAGTAAGAAATATGGATCAACATGTCATCATTGACATAGCACCAAGGGTCACCATCGAGAGAGTGCCACACGACATCTACTGGCTTGACTGGGCATTACAGTGCACTAACCTGTGGTTTCCATATGGTCCAATCACTAGGCACAACATGGCACCGCATGGTTGGCCACTCTAGTCTACCAATTAAAAAATAAATCTTAATAGCCAGGAATCAAAGTCTCGACCAACTTGAACTAGCACAATCAATTAATATTGCACCACGATGGTAGTACCTATCTTGGTATTGTGAAAACATATATTTAAGTTTGAATATCTATATGGTGGGTTAGCACAGCTTTTCAAAGCTAGCGGCTTCACCAGAATTGAATGTCAGATAACAGATTAATAGGGGAAGGTTATAATTTATTGATGATGTTTTCAACTCGACATATATTAACCAAGGATGGTCCATATAAATGCTAGGGTTATATGTCATATATGGTAATGGTTACAAGTCCAACATTAAATGATTATACGATGATAAATGTTTTTATTATCGTTGGCTAGTGGAAAATCGATCGCTAACAAAAAAATTATAGTTATACCGAAAGAATTTTTTTTAACTATTTGTTGGTGCATTTTATTAAAAGCAAGCATCTAGTGAGTTCATACATCGGCTGATTGTAACAAATGGCCTATCAATAACCATGATAGTCAACTACCCATTAGATGGTTCTTTGGATTGACCACCATTGCATTAATATTTAAATGAACCTCAATTCATGTGACAAGAGGAGGCCAAGAGTGGATCGGAACCAAGTGGAGGCCTGCGGAATTAAGAGCGTTGGAATTGTGTGGATGGGAACCTTCTGTGGGTGCGATTTTTGAGAAGGAATACTTGGGAATATTCTAATCAAATTCCCACAAAATCTATTGTGGTATCTAAAAGATTCTCTGAGGGGCTAAAGTTGACAATGATAGTTATACTCAATCTACCCTCATTTTACTTCTAATTTCGTAATGATTTCAATGGTGTAGTAAGATTTGGAATATAAGCAAGAAATATTAGGGTATATGGAGGAAGCTCACATTTTTGGTTAATTAATGGATGCAAAGTTTTAGAATACAATTCACCTTTCAGAAGTGGGTCATGCTTAAAATAAAAAATCTAAAAAGGATGAGATGGACATGCTGGTGTTGTGAATTTTTTGTTTTTAGCAGTGGAACTTCAAGTCACTTCCACGAATGGAGTTATATTAATGTATTTTTCCATGTACTCAATTTTTCTTTTTGTTGCTAAGATGAATGAAGCAACCTCCTCACTATTGAAGTAGGGCCCAGAGGTGTAGTCCACATGGCGTGAAGTTGATTATCAAACTTTTTTGTGCATTATACTTTTGGTTTCCTCTATGTTGAATCTTCTTTAAGTGTTTAAACATATGTTTTTTACATGCTCTTTCATGAAATTATGATAATATCAACCAAAGAAAAGATCTTGGATAATGTTGGTAATAGAGGAATACATGATCATGTTTGGTATCATAGTGGTCTTCTTGATGATGTGAATTGTGAGTGTGAATGATAACCAAGGCAAAACTAAAAAACGATGAAGGAAAGCATAATCCGTTTGAGCTAGAGATTGGGCGTGCAAAACAAAGTAGGAAAATGGCATATCATGATATTCGCACCAAACATGACAAAGATTTTGAAAACTCCTTCTACAACATGACAAATAATATAAATAGATTATTTGTAGATAATGAGAAGAGAGTGGTAAAGCAGGAAAAGAAAATGAAAGAGAAAGAAGAGGCTGGTGCCTCGTTAAATCATGGAAACAATGAAGAACCTCTTAAACCTCCATCTCCATATTCTAGTGAATGTTCTACTTCTTCATCTTCTTCTCATCATTCTGCTAATTAGTGTAGAAATGCTTCTAAAAAGGTTTTCTTTTTAAGTTGGATGTGATAATTTTTTTCCCATGTTTAATGGAGAATATACTGCAAAAAAAATAAACAATTGGATTAGAGAGATTGGAGTATATTGCAGAATACAACATATCAAAAAGGAAGAAAAAGATCCAGTTAGCATCGCTTCAACTGGGATGCACAACTCTTATATGGTGGGAGAATAAACCTCTAAAAGGTAGCAAGCATATGAGTAAACTCATTTCTTCTTGATCTGAATTTGTTTTGCATTAAAAGGGAAATTTTATCCACGTTGAGAGGAAGCCATGATAAAATTAAAACATTTAAGACAAGGCAAAGATCAAAATGTTGAAAGTGTCACAGAGGAATTTAGGAAGAAAGCATTCCCATTGGGAATTCTTTGGGATTCACTTGATACTTTGATGACATATGTTGGTTATTTACATAATTATCTTCGACACCAATTGTTTATTTTTCAACCCACTACTCTTCATGCAGCTAGTGTGAGATCTATTAACCTTGAAAGTAGGGGAAAGTGTGAATGTTGCAACCATGCAAAGAATACAATGATGACAAAGTAAAAGGAAGAAAATTCATCTTATGCTCATTGCAAGAAAGAAGGGCATGATGAGGAGAACTATTGGAAACTACATCCAAAATTGAAGCCAAAGAAGTATGGTGGAAAAGGAAAGCAAAAGAGGATTGCGACAGTGCAAAAATATCTTAAGTTTATAGCTCTGCATTGTAGGACCCTTCATGATGACTATATGAACCTGACTCATTCACCTTGTTTACTAGCCTAATTTGTGCTTCCTTCCCCATCTTTTTCCCTCTGTCTACATTCAAAACACCAACATTCTATTGCTCTGAATTTATCATCCTAGGTGGGGTGATAACTCATTTCTCCATCACATGAGTAAATCAAGCACTCTCTCTAGCCATAGTTTACTATCATTAACTTCTCATTATAATTAATTGTAGTATAACCCATCCATCACTTCATTTACTTCACCATTAGTAAATTGCCACATATGCCATCTAATTTTCCAAGTGAGATAATGATGTTGTGCCCCCACCCCTCGGCCTAGTTAATCACCCCACTCGAAATAACATAATTATAAAAATTATAAAAATATAAATTTCTTAGATTCCTTCAGTTTTCTTAATCTAAAAAATACAATAATATAAAAAGCTAATACATAACAATGCATTGTTATTAAAGTCTTTCACTAAACAATTGTATGTGTGGTTAGATAATGTATGGCTATACTTATAAATTTAAAAATTAATTTCTATATGGGGTGATGCATTTGGAGAGAAGATTAGGGTTGTATAAGCATGGCTACCATTTTTAATTGAAAAAATGTTCTCTATGTGAATTCACAAATTTACAAATAGCTATATGCAAGTATGAGTTAAAAGATGTCAAATTTTCAGAAAGTCTACCAATTTCAGGAAGCAAGCATTGCCATTAGGCGTTCCTTCATATTCAGTTGATACTTTGATGACATATATTGGTTATTTACATAATTATCTTTGATAACAATTGTTTATTTCTGAGCCCACTACTCTTGATGCAGCTAGCGCGAAATTGATTAACCTTGAAAGTAGGGGAATGAGCGAATGAGACAACCATGTAAGAAATACAATGATGACAAAGTAAAGGGAAGAAAAGTCACCTTATGCTCATTTCAAGAAAGAAGGGCATGTTGAGAAGCACTATTGGGAACTACATCCAAAATTGAAGTTAAAGAAAAAGGGTGGAAAAGGGAAGCAGAAGAAGATCACTACAGTGCAAAAATACCTTGAACTTGTAGCTCTGCATTGTAGGTCCCTTCATGACGACTATATGAACGTGACTCGTTCACCTTGGTTACCAACATGATTTATGATTCCTTCCCCACCTTCTTCCCTCTGTCTACATTAAAAAAATCCAACATTCTATTTCTCTGAATTTATCATCCTAAACAGAGTGATAACTCATTCTACCATCACATGAGTAAATCAAACACTCTCTCCAACATAATTTGCTATAACCCATCCATCACTTCATTTAACATCACCATTAGTAAAATGGTGCATATCCCAGCTAATTTGCCAATGAGACAATGATGTTGCGCTGCCACCCCCCTCAATCTCGTTAATCAGCCATTCACAAAATATAATTATAAAAATATACATTTCGTAGATTTTTCCAATTTTCTTAATCTCAAAAATACAATAATATAAAAGACTATTACATAAAATTCCATATTTATTAAAGTCTTTCACTAACTTTATTAAAATTCTTTCATTGAGATTAAATGACGTATATCTATAATCAATGCTTTTGTCTTCATAAGCAGTATAAATGCTTCTCAATTTTATTCGGTTAGGATCGTTTTGCATCACATTACGAACAACTCTCTTGTTTTCCATATATATTACATTACAAATGTGTTCTCAATATAAAAGTAATAAAAATTGGTTGAGAATAAAGATTCCTTTCGTGAGTTTATGAGCACATGTTATTAAGAAACACAGGGCTAAAAAATAATGATGCATTTCCTTTTTAAAATTTTAATATTTTTATTTTTATTTTTTAATAAAAATTTAAAGCATATGGTAATGTTGGGGAAGGATTAGTTAACATTTTTTTTATTGGAAATTAAGTTAATTTTTATTTTTAATATATTAATATGGGATATTTTTGGTATTTTCTGGATTTTTGGTGAATTTGTTAGTATAGGATATTTTATTATTTTATAATTTTCATTAGGAATTTTATATTATAGATTTTATATTTATTTTGAGGATATTTATTAATTTATTTAGAGAGATTTGGTGAAGACTAGTTTCTAAGCTCCAATTTTAGTGTGGTTAGATAATGGATGGCTACAATTATCAATCTAAGAAATATTATCTAAATGGGCTTGCATTTGAAGAGAGTTTTAAGGTGGTGTAAGCAATTGTATGTGTTGTTAGATAAAGTATGACTATAGTTATAAATTTAACAAATAATTTCTATATGGGGTGATGCATTCGGAGAGAAGATTAAGGTGGTATAAGCATGGCATCTAATCCCAAAATGATATCTAATATAATGCACTATGTAAACCCCATAATACTTAAATGGCTACCATTGTTAATTCAAAAAATGTTCTCTATGTGAATTCACAAATTTATAAATAGCTATATGCAAGTATGAGTTAAAACATGTCAAATTTTCAGAAAGTCTATCTATCTTAAAGATCACACACTTATTGAATTGAAGTCTAGAAAATTAGGATTCTATTACAAAGTCCATTCACTACAAAATCAAAAAGATTAAAAAATTAGAAGTAAAGTAGAATTTCTTAAATTTAGTTGCAAGCTAATTCTTTTATAGAAATTCCTTCGATTGCTTCTTCTCTCCCAAATGCCTTCATTAATGAAAAAACATGTTCCTCAATGAAATTAATATCTCATGAAAATAAACATCTTATCTTTATAAATCAATCAAATAATAAGAAATATCAATTAGTAAGTAAACATGGATTTAGTTAATTTATTTTTATCAATTTATTAAGAAACAATTTTCACTAATTAATTAATTAAAAAAATTACTTAATTACATATTTCTATATTTAAAATAAAAAAACAATAAAGCGTTTATTAAATAAAGTTTTAAAAGTTTCAAAATTTTCAAAAAATAATTTTCAATCGAATAATATTTAAGGTGTACTTTTTTATTTTGTTTTTGTAATGCGATTACAACTCATTTTTATTTAGAAAATGTTTTTTTTTCTTAAATCTAATATAAACATGACGTGATAATTGAAATTGTGAACAAATTCTAATATGTGAAATAGGAACGTGGCTTTCGCCCATTATAGTTGGAGGGGTCAGCAATGATGTTTCTATTACTTTATTTTTATGAGCGTAAAACCCTAACCACATGTCTTTAAATGACAATTCATTCCTATAAAATATTGTCGGCAGCACATGAAGTTATGATTCCTTTCGTATTTTGAGTGATATGCTTGGAATAAATTTCTGTTTAATCCCACTTCCTTTTGTGACAGTGATAATTGCTCCAGATTTTTTCATAGATACTCTCCCATGGCAAGGTCGAGAAACTACGGCACCCCCCATCTCGATGAGGAAAACAGGCAATCTGGATGAGCAGAATGGAGATTTTGCAGTAGGTAGTTTATTGAAGTTATAAATATGTTTTAAAAAATTGGAAATTTTGGTATGTTAGGTTTTGTTTTGTTTTGTTGGGATTAAGTTTGGTAGATATTTTGTGAAATCTGGATTACGGTTATTAAATTTTAGAGTTTTGGTTGTTTATGAGGTTTTAGAGTTTTGGGCGTTTATAAGATTTTGATAGTGTTAAATTCATCTCTATTATAAAAAATAATTCAATCATTTTTATGATCAAGATTTTTTTTTTTTTTTAACTACATGGTGAATCGGTAACTGCGAGGCCTAATCTAAGGGAGACCTAGGATCAAACCTCATAGCTGCCACTATAACACCAAGAGCATAACCAACCACCTGCAGGTCGGGTATACTAAGTTCCTATGATTTTAGCAAGAGCAGACTCAACGGGAAGTTTGGTAGATATTTTGTGAAATCTCGATTACGGTTATTAAATTTTAGAGTTTTGGTTGTTTATGAGGTTTGGTAGATATTTTGTGAAATCTCGATTACGGTTATTAAATTTTAGAGTTTTGGTTGTTTATGAGGTTTTAGAGTTTTGGGCGTTTATAAGATTTTGATAGTGTTAAATTCATCTCTATTATAAAAAATAATTCAATCACTTTTATGATCAAGATTTTTTTTTTTTAACTACATGGTGAATCGGTAACTGCCAGGCCTGATCTAAGGGAGACCTATGATCAAACCTCATAGCTGCCACTATAACACCAAGAGCATAACCAGCCACCTGCAAGTCATGATTTTAGCAAGAGCAGACTCAACAGGAAAGGGGAATCCGCCCCTCTAGCCGCCACCACAGCAGGTCATTGTACTCAATGAGATTTGAACTTGGGTCTCCCCGGGGTTCACCCATGTGACTTACCGTCAAACCACACATCACTGTACAAGATTTTATAAGAGAGTTTGAAAAAAAAATAGGCTAATTTGGATTTGATACACAACCCTATTTTATGCCACAGGGAAACAAAATGACCTTAGCATCCATCATTTCCATCTGTACCAACCTTCCACCTTCATTCTCAATGTGCTATGTTTTCTTTCAGTAATTTGTTCAGAAAATCATGTTATGGAAATTCTGCCAGGATTTTGATAAAATGCTGCCAAATTTTTGTAAATCTAGATTATAGTTGTAAAAATTCAAAAATTTCAGTACCCAAAAATATAATTTCAAAATTTTAGGTATTCCAATAATAATTTTTAATGATGCTCAATCTATTTTTATTATCAAAAACAATATTCAAACACTTCTACTGTGAAATTTTTTTGACAAAAAATCACCCATTCCTGCCTTTTTGACCGTCCTATCGAATGTGCAAATCCGTAGACGACGCCGATTTTCTGGAGCTTTATTCGGAATTTTAGGAAATGATCGCAGGATAAAAGCCAGTCGTAAATTAGTGTGCAAAGAGATATGCATGTGCGTTAAATAATTTGGTCACATCATTAGGTTACATAATTGCGTCATGTGCGCAAACAAGTTTCAGTTTCCGTCCTTCGGAGGTTTCGAATCTCTCCCTCCCTCGTCAAGTATTTCTTTCTAGAGAGTGGGTTTTTCCCCGGTTTTTCCGAAAGTATTTCTGCGACCCTTTTTTCTGGTGGTTTACAAGAGCTAATTCTTTATATAATGGACATATAGATATCGACTGTTCACTATTCAATTTCTGAATTGAGTTGGTTCGTGCCCGTTCTACCGAGGTTTATTGCATACGGCCGCTGTTGCAAAGTATTCACCATCGGGTTTCCTCGTGACAACTTGGTGCGTTATTGATTAATCTTTGAGTAAGTATTTCCATGGACTCCTACAAGGGATCGAAACGATTGTTCGAGTTAGAGTCAGGAGGAAAACGCCAGCGCACGGCAATGGAAAGTACTGGAGACGATTTCGAGGAATTCGTTGCTTTATTGGATAGAATTCAGTATATGAAAAGCAGGGATATGAACACAATGAAAGAAAATGTTATCAAAAGCAAATCGCCCTATACACCGTCGTTCAAATGGGAAGACTTTTCTCTATCTACAGCTGAGGATCTCATAGGCGCACAGAGGGATATAGGTAGTCTTTCTGCGGAGAAAGATCCGAATACCTCTGAGAAAAATGGAAATCACCGTCTGAAAACGAGTTTTTCATTGGATCCCTCTGGTAAGTGCCCTACTGAAAGTTTTGATCTGAACTTAGAGCCTTCATGACAACATATCTACCCTCTACGGTTTTAGATTGGGAATTTTAAATCGAACTGTGTGCAAGTACCAGAGTTGTGTACGCTGAAACGTATTTTTATTTATGTAAAAATCTGCACTGGCATTAACCATGAGCGACTGTTTGAATTCTATCCCGGTGTGATTAAACTAGGCTATCATTCAGGACTGCGTCGAACGTTTATTTTGTAATAGCTTTTATAGTTTTAATTTAATCACAATAAATAATTAATAGGAGATGTTCTCAAGAGAGGTTGTCTCAAAAGCAGTCAGTTTTTTTTGTTTGCTTTTACTTCTGTTTTCCAATTTAATAAAAGAGTGGTTATAGTTCATAAGTTATTGTATTTCAACCAATTCTATTTAATGGTAAAAAACTTAGTGGTAAAAAAGGGTGAATATCAATTTTTAAAAATCTATGTAATACGTTTTTTTAATATATATGTTTAACTTAGATACTAGTAGTATATTATATGAAGTTAAATATCTAATAAATACTAATAAAATATAAAATATTTCTTTATAATATATTTTATTTTATTAAAATAAAATATAAAAAAAATGAATATAGTATAAATTTATTATTAATAATCATATAATATTTTGTGTAATAATATAATTATAGATATTTAATTCCATTTCACTATAAAAAATTTTAACATACAAATAAATTTATTTACAATACTATGACTTACTAATACTACATATCCTAATAACTATAAAATATTATTGATGTGATATATCTTCAAATAGCATATTTATTCACTAGCTCATCTATATTAACTAAATATTATCTACATCAATTTGTGATAAGAATCACTTAACACCCGAGTTACGATGGATTTTACTTACTGTTTTATTGTAAAAAAACTTGGTAAATGTAGGGCTGAGCTAAAAGCCTACTGAAACATTTCATATATGGGAAGAGATCTCAAATGACAACTTTATTTTGTCTCAATTATAGACGGTTCCCATTCTTTAAAAAAAAAAAATTAGACGGTTCCCACTCTTAAAAAAAGAATTTATCGAGTAAGCTACTCGAGAAAAGGGAGAGAAAAAAGAAATAATTCGAAAGGAACAACCTGGAAGGTTTGGTGTGAGGCTGAAATTTTGGCTAGAATGCGGTCTTGATGACCGAAGAACATGAGCATAGAATATTTTCTATCAACCAAGTTTGGCCACCGAAAGGTTTATGGGGAAGTATTGGTTGGATGTGATTGCTATACTCAAAGGTTGGGATGAGATCTCTTCTTCGAGGATGTGTATATATTTTCAAAATATTAGGATGGGTAGAAAATGTTAATTTTGTTAAGTTTAATATTTTTTTGTGATTTTATAATAGAAAGAGGAGATGCTATAATTATGGTTAATATATTGGATGTCCGGAAATTGTAAATATTTAATTATCATAGTCAACTAATTTGATATTGTTAGTTAATATGAAGTACAAAGACCATGCTTTTGTATATAATTATTTATGTTTAAAGATTTTGATGTAGTTACGCAAGACGTGAATGTCTTGAAGTAATGTTCATTATATATTTCTCACATGTACCCTAACCACTTTTTAGAGATTTATTCACAAGGAAAAGGACCTTGAGGGTAATGTGTACCTGAGGTAAAGAAAGGAAAAGGAAGAACAAAAGATGTATGTTGGAAGGTCAGATGGATTGTATAGGTTACTGGGCTAACTCTAGTTAGGACCAGATAGCCACATAGCACGATATTATTAGCTATGATTTTCTACATGTGAGGAGTGGCACAGGGTGAGATTCGGCTTGTTAATTATTGATTTCATGGTTGGGAGACACTGAAAACTGAATCTAGAGTCTGGACTGAAGAATGAATTTAACTTATCTGAAGTACGAGATAAGTATCTACTCTGCCTAAGAAATTACAAATTCTATTTATTAGAAATATTCATATAGATTAATTAGGGACTTAAGAATTGGTTCAAAACCATAAGGACAAAATACATTAAGCCTAGATTTTAGAAAAGAGAAATAAATGGAAATTCCATAAATGTGTCTTTACCACTGTAAAACGCAAACAAAGAAAATGAAACCTTACTTAAAATTGTGTATTTACAACTTTAAAAT
>APFE030015734.1:165260-176255 GCA_000404065.3 Pinus taeda | reverse complement strand
ATTAGATTAATAAATGGAAATTTGACTCGTTCCTTGAGTCAGAAATTAGCCGTTAGTACTTTTTAGCCGTTGCAGTCTCTGCTCAGACTATTTAACATGCTAGACTTGATCTGTCTCTTCAACTTGTCCTAACGATGAACCACACTAGTTGGTTTGAAACGCGTCAACAAAGGTCTTTCTTGATGTGATTTATGCCGAAATTCTCTTATATAACTATGATTGATCACAGAAGCCTCAATTCTACAATATTTTCATGATTGTAAACATATGTAAGAATGTGAGTATGCAGTCTACTAAAGCTTTAAGTTTATCCACAACATGTGGACCATTATCCTGCCTACCATAAAAACAAACATATAGCTCTACCATTCCCTTTCTTTATTGCTGCAAATAATTCCTTGAAACTGGCTCTCTAAGCCACAAACATTATCCCTGATTAGGCTTCTTATTCTTGGATACTAGTTCTCAAACTATTATCTTTCCTTGTTTTGTTATACCTTTTGCAGATTGCGTCCAAGTGTAGGTGCTTGTGGCCATCAATAAAACTCAAAACAAGGACACATGAATTTAAAGATGGTGCTTGAATTGGACTACGGATAATATATGAAAAAGAAGAGACTTATTTCCCTTAAGTGATTGATTCTTCTAAAAATAGAAGCGTAAAAGCATGAGGAAGAAATCCTTGTAAGGCCATGTTAGGTGTGTTACCCACCAAAAGTGGGTGACCCCATAGGAGAATTTTTCTCTGAGATTTGTCTTTCGCTGACACCCAGCATCCCCTGACAACCATCGGTGTAGCCGATGTATTGTGCCACATGATCTCTGCTCCCTGAGCCATTCATATGTCCCGTTGCCCATCTGTCGAGAGCATATCTTTGAAGGTTGGCCACCCAGATCCTAAAGGTATGTTTTCCATTGTGCAATCGAGTGCTTATGCTTGTTTTTCTTTGGGCACATTAGGAATAGATTATTGCGTGACTTGGAAGGAGGAGGGGTTTTGACTGTAGTTTTGTACCCTCACCTTAAATGGGGGGTTAGTCCTCAATACTAGTTCCATAGGACCTTCCCTATTGAATTATAGCTTCAAAAATGACACTACTTGGGAAACCCTAATTTTGGTAGCGCGGTCTCATTTTCCCATTTCACATTTTTCACTCCCCTCCAAACATTACAAGCCCTATTTCATCATCTTCTCTCTCTAGGTCGACAAGTCTTTGTTTACCCTGTCCCTTTGTCCACATGTTTGGGTTAGGCCTGGAAATGTGGACCCAGAGGTTGATGTAACCAAAAAAAAAGGTTAAAAGTATATCATGGCCACAAACAAAATAAAAGAATACCATAAAATGCAAAAGATGGTTGGGACATTAAAATAACACGTGGGAAAGAGCCAAACATGAGCTCTACGTCCTTTGTTATGTCTATCACCCTGTTTCCTAGGGCCCCATGAGTGCCCTCTACATCATTAAGGAACCCATGCATATCCCAACCCCTAGTGGGGGATGAAAAACCCCACCTTAAAGGGGTAATAACTGCTAATATCATACACAACATGCTCTCATATCCTAGAGCCCTGAGCAGTAATAACAAAGAAAAATCAAGAAAAGGCAAAAGGAAAATGAAGAAGGGTGGAAAAATAAAGGTAGGGGTAGCTCATGTATACGAAATTGTTGCCTCCTACATCTATACACCTAAATATGTGGACATCCTTCATCATTACCATCCTTGAACCCATGGCATTTGGCTTTGAGACCCCTGTCTCCCTATTCACCTCATCATCTTTCATAATACCCCTATCACTTGAAGGGTGTACTTAGGACTTGTCTTTCCCCTAGGGGCCGGGAACATCTAATAGGGTTGTTTATTAGTCACTCCTACTTAGGGAGGTAACACTATTACATGCTTAAAGCCCCAGATTTGGAAGGGAAGACCACTATGAAGTCCCATTTGTGCCCTTGATTAACAAGCTTGGTTTATTTAGATGCACTAATAAATTATTTTGCCTAAAGGTGAGGAAACACATTGGATATTATATGTAATTGGCAGGTGGTTTCATCATGGGATGGACAACTTAATTGGGGCCCAAGCCCACCAGAGGACCATATTGACATTTGTAGGGGATGCATTGAGAGCCATGGGACTCCATCATGTGCATTAGCATCATTTCATGCCATGGGAACCCTCAGCATCAGTCATTTGTTCATTGCCCCACATTATTCGTAAGATGACGCACTTGGACCAACATGACCCAACGAATGTAGCATGATCAGCACCGCTGATCCAAGTCCCAGAGAAGGTTTGTCTCACCCTTGAGACATGGGAGGGTAGGCACCATCATCAGAGCCCTCATTTGGAGCATTTATATGCTTATATTTCATTAGGAGGCCTATGAGACCAACAAATGTGCCCCAAACCCACTTTGGGAACCCACGTGATGATTTACATGGAAAATTAGGGGCCACCACCTAATTCATCTTTATTGCATGGAAAACTAGGGGTCACCCCCTAATTCATCTTTATTGGAGCCCTCTCTCTTATCATGGCACCTAGAGGACTCAATGAGGCCCTCCAATGACCCTTCTACATCACGACATCATCATTTTGGCTCACTTATGGACGGTTTTTCATAACTTATGATAGTTACTTGGTTGGTTTGTAACCAAGACTTGTTTTTAGCACATTATTTTATAATTTTGGGGGCTCATTAGGCTAAATCGAATTAGGAGAGACTCATATAAATATAGATGATTCTCATTTGTGAGAACTCATCATTATCACTTGGATCTTTCTCTTGTAAACTATTTCACACTTTTTGTTGGTACGTTATTGGAGACTCTTTGATGCATTTTGATATTTGGAGCTAGAATTTCGATCTTCTTTGGAGCTACTTCATGATTTATGGTTGGATATATATTATTGTTATCTTGTAAGTCTTTCTTGTTGAAAATTTCTCTTGAATTTAAAATGTTATTTGGTTGGAAATTGCATATGTTACTCATTGCATGACAATAGATGAATGTTCCTAGTGGATAAAACATTTTTTTTCTTCCATGAAAATCCATAAATTTTGAGTGGGTAAATATTGAAGGTTGGTAGCTAGGGAATTAATCTTTAGCCTCCTTAAGGATAATTTTGGCAAATTTTGAATCATCTTAGACTCCATAGCCCAAGGGAATAGGCACTAGTCAGAGAAATTTGGTGATCAACCTCTCTTTTCTCTTTCTTTTCTTCTCTTAAATATTTTGGTCCCTTTTTCCTAGGATGACAAGTTAGGGCATCAAATGAATTCTCTTGGAGGAGGAATTTTGGGATTCCGTTCAGATAGAAATCCTCCTTAGTGTTTCCCCTTGATGATCTCAAAGTTTGGTGGAATTCTCACAGTCAATTCTCCATAAATTCTTGTGCCTTAGAAGGGTATCTAGCTTGTTTAACTTGGATAGGTGGCTTCCTTGAGGGTTGTATGAACCTTGTATTTGATAGAATAAATCATAAGAGACCCTTTCCTCTCTCTTACCTTGACCTAGTGAATACCTTGGAGGGATTTCTTCCCACGATTATACCTAAAAACCCTCAGTCTAGCCCTTAGTAGGTCTCTCAAGAAAAGTGAAGATCCTATTTGAAGTATCAAATCCTCCTGTAAAGCTTCTTGAGAGCTCCTATCTCACACTAGGAATCTTGATCTTAGGCATATGTATTGTCATTGCAAACCTCAAGCCCTACGCCTTGATCTCCATCTTAGGTCTTTCTTGGGGAGCCCTTTGCTTCCTTGAAGCATTGAGCTTTATTGTGTCTCTCCTTGAATGGACCTTGTGAAATATCTTCATACCTAGTCATTGACATATCCACTACAAGTGTTTTCCTCCTACTGGGTCTCCTCCCGTCAGTGAAAGTAGGGACATTGATTGAGGTGGTAGTGGGTCTTTGCCTCATTGTTGTCACTTAGTCTTGTAGTTGTCCTATAGGTTCCCCATTCTAGGGCCTTGCTAGATTGTATGGTAACAAGGTGATAGCAATTGATGGCAATTACACTCTCCAAACCTGGTCTCATATGTAAATATAAAAAACCTCTTTACCACTAGTTATGGCTTGTCAAGCCTACCTTCAATTTTTGTGAAATTTTCTTGACATTTTAGCAACTGGAATTAGTTCTTCTAACTAATTAATAATGCATTTTATTTTTTACGACAAATAATGAATAAATCACACTGTAATTCTTCACAATAAAATTATTTTGTGAAAAATAAATTGGAACTGAGAAAACAAAGGCTCACACAGTAAAAATGACACCAATATTTTTGGACTAACATCCCAAGAAAAACTTGGAAGGGAAAGTCGGTGTAGTAGATGAGGGTTTATTTTTATTACGCAGTAGAAAAATCTGAGTACATAAATTTGGATGCCAATTTGGCTATCCTCTAACAAAATAATTTGGCCAAAATATTTGTGAGGCAATTTGTCTCACTCGACAACTGATCCCGCTCCAAATTTGGCTCTCTTTGGGCCACTCGAATTGCCCTTGCGTTAGCCATTGTGCAAGCCTTGCGAAGGCCCTACTTGCACCGCCTATGGAGCTACTCGGAATTTGTTGTTTTTCCTGACTCTGCCTTTGGAGATGACTCGCTTGGCCTCTTGGAAATTTTCCTCGCCACTAGTACCTGAACGACCTCCTCTTCAGTTGAATTGAACTACCCTTCGAAGCTTTTACATTGCCTCTCTCACTCTCATTAAGGAAATGATGCGGCCCTCTTGTTGTTGACTCTTTGATACTGAAACTCCACCAGAAAGCACGCTACTGCTCTCTCTTGCTTCTAATTTCCTTTTGGCTTGAACTATGCCACTAGATAGCTCACTTTACCAAGGAACTCCCTCTCTATGTGTCTTGCAACTGTGCTCAAGTCTGTCATATTCATCCCCGTCGACCTGCTCTTATAATCTCTCACTGGATTTGCAACATCCATGATTAAATCGTTATCAATGGGTAAGATCATCTCAAACTCAATCCATGTGAGTTTCTAGAGCTTTCTTAACTTTCCTTAATTAATTAATATTAATTAACTAGTTTTCCTAAGTCAGACTTAGGAAAAATTTAAATGATGGCTAATTAATTTAATTAAGTTGTTTCACAAGCTTATCTTACAAAACAATTTCTGGATTTTGAGGATCTCATGTTCCTTAGTCTCTTAGACACAAATTGAGACTAGAACACCTATTTGACGCTACAAAAACTAACACTTCCTTTTAGTGAGGAAGGTGTTCTCTCCCATAACCTCTTCCCTTGGGTTGTTGATGTCTGACACCTGTAACAATCTGTCACTATCCACCATGCCACTGCTCATACTCTAATTCACCTGCTAACCTTGTATCTGAACCATCTTGCATTTGCTGACACTGCATTGTGCCTCCTTGCACCACTACCTGCAATGCATTTGATCTCATGTTGCAGCTGTTGCTGCAACTACTGCAACTGAGAAATAATCTACGGATCCACTGTGTCCCCATACCGACTCTGCAATTGTCTCCTGAGTCTTTGACTACAACTAATCTTTGCACTGTCTATTGAGTATCTCTAGTAACTTACTGCAACTAATCTCTACAAATTTCTCTCAATATCTGACTACGCCTACTGACATTGATCCTCCTATTGAAAACTGTGGGCCCTTGTAGTTAAGGTAATGATCCATGACGAAACATTGTTCGATGCTAACCTACTTGGACCCTACCCAACCTTCAACTCTGAAGCCTCACGCTGATCTGAATTAGATCCATTAAAGACTGGCAAAGAACCATGGTTGTATTAGGTCGGGACGAATCTCTAAAAATTCCAAAAACAACGATCAAAGACACCCTGAACCAGTGGCAATGGTAGCTAGCGTGAAACAATGAGGACCTTGGTCAAAGCACGCTGACTGAGGTCCATGGAGACTATGCAAGAGGTCAAAGTAGCCATTGGGAGCCTCGAATCTGGAAAAGGAGGTGAACTGCGCATCGTTGGGTGAATAGGGCCAAAATGGAGGAGCTTTAAGCACTCGGTCACGTTGGGAGTCAGAGAACTGCAGGCGGAGAAACGAAAAGCATTAAAAGGACAAAGGTGGGACCCGCACTCTGGAAACTAGCGGTATTGATTGGGGAACCCTCAAACGGTAAACAATTTTGGATAAGAGGGGAGCAATCCCACTCAATAATCGACGCGTGGCGGCGGAGGTGAGAGAAAACCACCGTTGATCGCGCGCTATCGGTCAAGCAAGTCAACTGCGCGAGACATGCGTATGACGTTTGTTCTGGAGGAGCCCAAATCGGGCGGTTGAGATTGCGCTTGATGGAGGAAGCGGAATTGATAGGGAAGTAAGCAATGTTCTAAAGGGATTTCGAATCCGTTTTGACCGCCACGGTGGAGGAAGAAAGCATCCATGACGTAACTGAAGAAATGAACCAACGAACAGGTTGGCGTTGTTCAGATGAGGACATGTGGCCACTCCCTGAGCATTCATATTAACGTCGAATAGGGAACTCCAAGCACAACTGCAGAAGGTGAATCGACAGAGGCGGAAGAGGTACCGAACATCCATGGAAACGAATGGCTAAAAGCATGAATAGAGACAGAATACACAGTCAAGTTGGAGTGAGGTCCGAGAGACGGAGGAAAAAAGACCAGAATCCCGAGAGGAGGACGGAATATGCAGAGAAGAAGGCAGTAAAGTAAGAGAAAAGCAAGAAGAGACAGAGGGTCGAGCTGACGTAGTGGCAGCGTCAAGCACCATCGAGCTTGATAGATTTGAGCCACCCCATAGAGGGATCTGTCTGGGCTGAGCACCACGTTGGGCTCTTGCCACTGTAGAACAGAAGGTCACAAAGCTGGTGGGAAGAAGAGACTATGTACTCCAGTGGCTTGGGGAATGCAAGAAGCACCCTACTAAGCAAAACCTGCTTTAGGAGAACTCACATTGAGTCCCTGCATTGTAATTCTCTGTTTAAAGACACAATAAAACAACGCCACCACTGAAAGCTAGACTGGAGACGTAGCCCTGGAGAATAGGGTGAACTCCTTATTAAAATTACTTGTGTCTTTATGGTTGCTTACTATATTTCTCTGTTGTATTTCCATCTAAATGTCTGTGTATTGGAAATCTGATCGATTCGTTGCTTAAATAACACAGAACACACACCAACACATGAGTCTGTAATACCTATTGTTTAATAAAACTTCAACTGATGTCACTCATAGGGTGATTATCAGATCAAGTGGTATCAGAGCTCTAGGCTGTAAGGTTAGACAAGCTTGTGTTGGTTTAGCTGTGAATGCTCACTAGATCAAAGCTCAAATTAGGATAAGGAGAGTTGGTGGAAGCAAACCCTGAAATTGGGAGAGTCTATTCTCGAAAGACAATGTCAGAGGAAGGTTCTATAGGGCCAGATCCTCAATTCATAGAAAGTTTCTTAGTTATAAAGTCCATGGTAGAGGAAATGTATAAGGACTTTAGAAAGCATAAGGATGAAGATTCATTGGGCTCAAAGCAAGACGAAGAAAAACATGAGTCTCATTCCCATGACCACTCAAAAGGAAAAGGGAAAGAAGAAAGCTTTCCTACACCTCCTAATAGCCCTATGCATAATAAGAAAGTATCTTTGATTAAACTAGATGTTAAATTTGATTTGCCTATATATGATGGAGAACTAAATGCTGAAAAGTTGGATAATTGGATTAGACAAATTGATGTGTATTGCAGGGTACAGAACATAGACTCGGACAAGAGTAAGATTCAGCTGGCAAGCTTACGCCTAGGAGGCACTGCCTTGGTTTGGTGGGAAGGCAGAACTCGAGCTGATATGAAGAAGCATTGTAAGACCATCTCTGTCTGGAGTGAATTTGTTGCTGCAATCAAAAAGCAGTTATATCCATTGGCTTACATGCAACAAGCCGTGATGAGTTGGCAAACTCTTTAGCAGTTGAAAGGGCAAAGTGTACAAGGGTATACTCAAGAGTTCAGAAAGAAAGCGTTGATGTTGGGTATCTCATTAGACTCACCGGAAACTCTTTTGAAGTACATTGGTGGTCTACACAACTACATGAGGCATACCATCCTCATGTTTAATCCCACTAGTATAGATGAGGTATTTGTACAAGCTACTCATCTAGAAGTTGGAGGAAAGAATGGAAATCCAGAAGTTGGGGGACCATCCCAACCCATTGTAAGCAAGAGCAAGGAGAAAAGAAAGCAGAAGTGGAAAGCAAGGAACGCAAACACTGCACATAAAAGCAAAGCTTCATGCACTCACTGTAAAAAGGATGGGCATGATGATGAGCATTGTTGGATTCTGCATCCAGAGCTGAAACCTAAGAAGTTTGAGGGCAAGAAGAAGAAGACTGCTGTAGCTATTCAAAAAGATTTGGGGTCAGACTCGGGAGATGAAACAATTGTTGCAGCCATAGGTATAAAAGGTAAGAATTCTGAAGCATCTACTATTAATTCTACTCAATCTGTTATTGATAAAGAACATGAGAGAAAAAGACATGAGCTTTTCCATATTCGAGTTGTTTCCAAAAACCAAAAGATTGATACTTTGTTTGATAGTGGCTCACAAGCAAATATAATTTCTGAAGCAATTGTAAAGAAATTGGGATTAACAACTACACCTCATAAGAAACCATACCTATTAGGATGGTTGAATGATAAAGCACAACTACAAGTCACTAGGCAGTGCAAACTCAAGTTTTCTTTTGGGTCAACATTTGTAGATGAGGTTGAGTTAGATGTAATTCCTTCAGATATATGTGGAATTATTTTAGGAAGTCCTTACTTGTATGATAGAAAGGCTATTTTCTATAGAGCTGAGAACAAGTATTTACTTGTTAAAGGTGGAATCAAATACTTTGGAAGAGCTCGTAAGCTCAAGAATAATTATACCCTCATAAAATCAGGATAGTTGAAAAGAATGATAAATTCATGCAAACAGTTCCTACTAATGGTTGTAAAGGAAAAGAAACCTGATAAAACCAATGTATTTGAGGGCTGTAATGCTGATCAGCAAGTTGATATAGAGAATATTGTTTCAGAGTATGATGTCTTGTTTCAAGAACCTAAAGGTCTGCCACCCAAAAGGGAATACTACATGATATTATTTTGCAGCAAGATGTTCCATTGCCTAACATTGGGATGTACAGGTTGTCTGTTTTAGAGAAGGCAGGTGCAGGAGTTGCTCGAGAAAGGGTTCATCAGGCCTAGCACATCACCATGTGGGTCACCAATCGTTTTGGTGAGAAAGAAAGATGGCTCGTGGAGAATGTGCATTGACTATCGAGCAATGAATAAGATAACAGTAAAAAATCGTTATCCCCTTCCTTGTATAGATGATCTTTTGGATCAACTGAAAGAAGCTATTTATTTCACCAAGCTGGATTTGCACAGTGGATACCATTAGGTCAGAGTTGCAGAGCAAGATGCATTGAAGACTGCTTTCAAAACAAAGCAGGGATTGTATGAATCGCTGGTTATGCCTTTTGGCTTGACCAATGCCCCCGCTACTTTCATGAGATTAATGAATGACATACTCAGACCTTTTCTTGATGATTTTGTTATTGTATATCTGGATGGCATTCTGATTTTTAGTAAAATGTGGGAAGAACATTTAAGGCATGTTAAGCAAACATTAGATGTCTTGAAAAGAGAAAAAAATTATGTTAAACTCTCCAAATGTGAATTTGGGAAAACCTCTCTAAATTATTTGGGTCACATAGTAGGGGGAGGTGAATTGAAAATGGGTCCCTCTAAAGTGGCAGTCATTGTAAATTTGCCTAAACCCAAGTCTGCTACAGAAGTGAGAAGCTTCTTAGGAGCAACACAATATTGGAGGAAGTTCATTTCAAATTTTTCCTCAATTGCAGCTCCCTTACATGCCTTAACAAGATTGAACAAGGTGTTTTAGTGGGGAGGCAAATAGCAGAAAGCCTTCAACACCTTGAAAGAAAAGATTAATACAACAATGGTACTAGCACTGCCAGATCTACAAAGACCCTTTGAGATCCAAACTGATGCCAGTGACTATGAAATGGGAGCAGTGTTGACACAACACGGTAAACCCATATGTTATCATTCTGAGACTTTTAATCCCACAGTAGTTAACTATCCTACCTATGATAAAGAATTGTATGCATTAGTTCAGAGTGTGAAAAAGTGGAAACATTACTTAATGGGCAAAGAAACAGTAAAACATACTGATCATCAACCACTTCAATACCTACACTCCCAAACTAAGTTGCAGCAATCAAGACATTACAGGTGGATGGGTTTTTTACAACAATTTCATTTAGTCATCAGATATAAAAAGGGCATACATAACAAGGTTGCAGACATGTTATCTAGACCCATTATAAATGCATCTACCATACTTAAGCATAATTGTGTGCTGCATGAAAGCTACATAGAACAATATGCTCAGGACATGGACTTTAAAGATGTATATGCAACTTTGATTCAAGGCAAAAGAATAGAAGAATTGGACTATTACATGAAGGACCGACTCCTATATCATTGTGGGAAACTCTGCATTCAAAAAATTGAGAGAGTAAAGATAATTAGGGAAGCACACACTTCTCTGATATCAGGGCACTTTGGGGTAAGTAAAACAGTTGCACAGCTGCAAAGGTTCTGCTATTGGCCGAGAATGAGTGAGACAGTTTCTAGATATGTAAAGGGATGTGCTATGTGTACGAAAAGCAAGCCCAGCAATAGAAAACTAGGCTTGTACACTCCATTGCTAGTTCCTTCACACCCTTGGGAAAGCATTTCTATGGATTTTGTTGGAGGACTGCCTAAATCTAGGAAAGGTCATGATTATCTATATGTTGTTGTGAATAGGTTCAATAAAATGTGTATTTTGATACCCTGTAGTAAACAGATTACCGCTGAACAAACTGCAAAATTGTTCTTTGAACATGTATGGGTTCATTTTGGATTACCCACTTCTATTGTATCTGATCGAGACGCCCAATTTGTGGGGAAG
>APFE030015734.1:130340-158088 GCA_000404065.3 Pinus taeda | reverse complement strand
TAATCTTAATATATAATAAATTGTGATTTTTAAATTACTCAAAACAATATGAGGGGGGAGGTAGGCATGAGTGGGATGAGATCTAATTATCCTCGAGGAAGAAGTACTGTTCCAATTTTCCTGGGGTCTTCGAATTTTGACCAACAATCAAGCTGATTTTTTAGCATTATGGAAAAGGGAGAAATAGAGAATAACCTATAATATATCATATCTATACCAATATTGTCTTAGTAATCAGAGACATTCTTCGAAGTAGGCTTTGCTTTCAACTATGACGATTGTTACGTTGCCTGGTTCCCCTTATTTGTACGCTATGCAGGGAGGGGAAGGAGAGATGGTGTGGTTGCAACATTGTAAAGACATAATGCAAGTTTATGGTAAGAAGCTAACACTGATAAGGTCTGGGCCATTCAACATTCCAGACCATTATGTTTTGGATGCCTTCAATCTTGATCTACCAGCCTGTGGATACACTATGGTCAATCTGTAAGACATGAAGCTATTTGAGCCCTCCTTTCTCGATGAAGGAGAGCCACTTTTGCATGATTTGGATCATCAAGCACACACTAGCTTGAAGGGGATGGAAGAAGGCACTACATTGGATGTGAGAGGATCAGATCCACAAGGTTAATAAATCAAGAGTATGTTATTAATTAATTCATACACATGCCTCCTGTCACTATCCCTCCTATTCCTGGCCATGAATTCAAGTGAAAGTTGCTTCTCTTCCATATGAAGAACACAAGAACCCCAAACATCAATTGATTCCCATGTTGATTAATTAAAACTTCTATGAATATGTTCTTTAGACACTTGAGCACTATTAGTTAGGTAAGCCATCCTTAACCCATTCAATCCTTTCCTTGTAGTTGGGTGTGGGCTTCTAATAAGCTTCTAGGTCCAACCCTTCCATTTCTTCTTTATTGAATTGAATCGAATAAGGCTCTTCTTATGGATCCAATAGGTTAGGTGGATAGGAGGTCCTATTTATAAGTAACCTAAGGTCTTAAATGAAAGAGAGAGAGGCTGATGCCTTCTGTCGATCATTTCCATAAATAGGACCTTAGTAGGCACTTTGACTTAATAATGCAGATTGAGAGGTTCATAAATGTGTTACTACTACAAATTGAAGCATAGATAATTATTTATTTCATTAAGTAGAGTTGGATCCCCACCGAGATCAAGATTGATAATCTTGAGAAACGTTTGTCATTTTTTGGATCGTGCATCACCTAGAAGATTTGGAAATTCAAAAAGGAGTATATCCATGTGAATCGACTCGCGTTCCACACCTTGCCTTATCGATGAAGAATATATTCTGCTAGATTTATACCTAAATGAATTGACAAGTATAAGGCACGACTTGTGGCCAAGGGATTTTCACAAGTTGAAGGGATTACTTATTCTCAGAATTTTTCTCCTATTGCCAAGAGGACTTCCATACATCTTGTGCTTTCACGTTCTACTTGCACAGGTTGGTTAATCTAGAATATGGATGTAAAAAGTGCTTTTCTTCCTCGGGATTTACATGAGGAAATATACATGGAGTAGCCTCCTAGTTTTCTCTAGGTTCCTTCACTAGTGTGCGAGCTTCAATGGTCTCTATATGGTCTTAAACAAGCTTCCAAAGCTTGGTATAAAAACATGGATCCATTTTTTTTCTCTCTTGAAGGTTCAGTAGCTCCAATCAGATCCCATTCTTTATGCTCAGAGATAAGGAAGGCACCTTTTTATTCTAGTTTTGTACGTGGATGATTTTCTTCTCACAGACAATTCCTCATCCATGATTGAGAGTGTTAAGTAGGAATCGATGGCCAAGTTTGATATGATAGGTCTTGGTTAGCTGTAGTACTTTCTTGGTCTGCAAGTTCATCAATCTTCAAAAGGGGTCTCCATCTACCAACAGAAATATGACCTTTATCTACATGAACACTTTTGCATGGCTAATTGCAAACCAATGACGACTACTTTTCAGTCTGGTGTTACACTTTCAGTTGCCCCACATCGCATGTGAATCCTTCTTTGTATCATCAATTGGTTGGGAGTATACTTTATTTGAGTCACACCTGACTTGGAATTTCTTTTGCAGTTGGGCTTGTCTCTCAGTTCTCCCAACCTCGTCATCAGTTGATCTATGCTAGTATGCCCCTTCCCACACAAAAGAGATCAATGTCTTCAACCAATCCCTATGGCTCCCTGAATCTAGTGTAAGTAAAGTTTTCACTTACCAGCCATTCCTACAAGTGTTCAATCACTTCGGTCCAATCATAAACCACTAGTAGGTATACTTATTGGACATTTATGTACGATCAAATGCGAGAGATGTTCAAAAAAGTTGCAAGTGAAAGAGAAAAGATTCATAGTTCTACAAGGAATAATGATGAAGGTGCAATAACTATTAGAGAAATTGTTGAAGAAGAAAGTATTAAAATTGAAAGAAGTGGAAAAGTTGCAAAATCTTCCATTTTCATATTTGAAACTTATTTATCTTCTTATTCTAGTGAAAGAAAACAAAAAGATACCAAAGTTGCACAATTGATTCATGTCAACTATTAGATGTCGAAGATGACAAGAAGTCTCAATTGGGAAAATGAAAAAGTTATATGCACACAAGAAGCAGTAAATAGGCTATCAATGAGGAGATTGAGAATCCACTACCTGTTTGGGTACCTAGTGCTTCGAATGAAAATTAGAAATAAAAAATCATATTACCAAACAATTTTCTATTTTCGATGATCAAGTTGTTGCTTTTCGAGATGCAAACTATAACATAGAGAGTAAAATATTGAAAATTGAAAAGGTAAGAATGCATGGTAGAAAAGTTATTGATATGGAAAAATAAATCTTCATATTTTTGGAATTACAATCACATATGTTTTGACATTGCATGTAACTATCAGGAATGCACTTGTAGTGTCTATTGAGGAACGAAATGTAAAGAACCTGGTACTGAAAGCAACAATAGAGATGCTGGAAAATGCTTTAAATTTGGGTAATTTATTAATGACTCCAATCGGAATACAAAGTCAACAAACCCTAATTTCCACTAGTAGCACATCTCATGGATCTAATGCAGCATAGAAAATGGTTAATGTAGTCAAATTTCATATAGTAAGTAACATATACCATATATTAGAAATCATTGAGCATGTATGGTAGGAGGTTTCTATTTTTATATGGTTAGCACAACAAACCAACTCATTTTTCGATTTTCTTATAAATAATGTCATCAAAGACAAGCATTTCATTAACAATGACTTGCTTGCTTTTGGTCAAAATCTTGAATTGTTGTCTCATTTGGAAAATAAAAACAAAGAACTGCCAAATGTTAATTGAATGAGGAAAATGAAAGATGGATGGTCCAAAAGAATCAATACACTAGAAAACCTCATTTCTGAATGTAAGAGAATAAACAATAGAAGAAGTGATGCATTTCTAAAGGCCATGCAAATTGTTGAAGATCTAGAAGGTCTGTTCATTATATGAAATTCTGAATTGATTACAAAAGGTACAATAACATTTGAAATGGACAGGACAAAACAATCAATGGTAGAGCAGTTGGATGTTATAATTTATTTTTCTCCAAAGAAATAGAAAAATGGGTAGTTTACTTTGTCAGTATTAATGAGCAGAAATCTATGTTAATCCCTCAGTTCCAAGAGGAGGACATGGAAATCAAAAAATAATTATTTGATCAATATGTGAGGTTAGAGATTACAATGGGACGAATGAAATAATTCATTCAGGCTAAGTTGGAGACATTGGGTCAAGAGGCCATGCATTTGGGAGGCAGTTGATAGTCAAACGATTAGCCTATATGTTTTCACAAATTGTAAGTGTCCTTAATTTCTTTTCTTTTCTTACTAGTATTAAATCATCACGACTCGTTAATTTTACTAATGTCACATATTATATTTGTTGAATTCATTTTATTACATTATTTTGTATCTCTTCTTTCCATATTGTAGTTCACTTATTTACTTTTGGTGGATGCAAAAGCAGGTACTTAAAGAGAAGATGCCATAATAGCAAAGCTAATGAATTGAGCCATTGAGCATTTTAACTACTGCTACAAGAAATTTGTGCCGAGAATCATAGTTATTAATTTTTAACATCTAATATTTTATACATTTGTATTTTGTTTATTTATTTCAACTATAATTATGATGATTGAAATTTGAAACTTGATAATGTTATTGTTACTATGATTGTATTTCTTAATGTTAGAGACTTATGCTTTGAGCATTTTTATTATGCTATTGATACATATATGCTAATAGCATGAAACATGAGAATAGTTCATTTTTCTATGAAACCTAAATAATGTTCACTACCATCATATTTTTAAATTTGTCTGGAGTAGGACCAAAGCTTTTTGCAAACAAATTTTTTTGCAGAGTACATAGATTATGATGATGAAGGCTTCAAATCTTCCTTCGTATAGTGCACTTAATCTGCAGTTCCATTTATATGTCTATTTATGCAAATATAACTATAAAAAAGGCCTAGAATTTGTGAAGAGCACAACCTTTAATCAGTTGATTAGCAAATTTTGTTTTGTCCAAGTGAAATTGATTTTACTGAAGTGCGAAAATCGCAATTGATCTGTAAAAGGTGTTCAGTGAAATTTGTGTTCATGCTCAATGTTTTTCTATTGCATAATTAAAGACTCCAAATTTTTGCATAAAATACATATATAATACTGAATTAATTAATTAATGCCTGTCTCTGCACAACTTCCTCCTCACACATTTCTTCTATACACACTTCCTTGTTAGACCATGTAGTAACTCCTCAAAAACAATTCGTGGATATTCATTAAGGTTGGTATTTATTATATACATGAGGGAGAGATTGTTCATTTCATCTCCCGGTGACTATTCATATTCTCTATTATTTATTTACATCAATTTTAGTTATTCACCCAATCCTGATGATTAGGTGTCAACATTCCCCACCCTTAATCTAAAGGGATGTTGCTGAGTGCAAACATCGTTCTGAATCTTTCAAGCTTTTCTCTTCCAAGTGCTTTGGTAAAGATGTCTACAATTTTCTCATTAGTAGAATAATGGTGGAGATGGATTGTTTTGGCCTCAACATAATGTCGAATCAGATGATATTTACTATTGATGTGCTTTGTTCGATCATGGAAATTTGGGTTCTTGGCCAATTTTATTGCCAAGGTATTGTCAATCATGAGTGGAGTTGATTGTACTTGTTTTACCTGCAAATCTTCAAAAATTTTCCTGAGCCACAAATTTCTTTTGTTGCCTCAGCTACTGCCACATATTCTACTTCTGTTGTGGAATCTGCTGGAACTGATTGTTTGCGTGATCTCCAGGAGACAACTCTTGATCCAAGACTCATAGCATATCTAAAGTAGATACCCCAGTTTCTTTGTCTCCATTGAAGTCTTAATCAGAGTATCCAATCAAGCTAAAGTCATCCACCTATGTATACTTTATTCCAAAGTCTTGAATTCCCTTCAAGTACCTCAGAACTCTTTTTGCAGCAAACCAATGTCCCTCACAAGGCTTTTACGTAAACCTAGAGAGGATTCCAATAGCAAATGAAATGTCTGGTCTAGTAGTAGTTAGGTAGTTGAGACTTCCTACAAGCTGTCTATATTTTGTTGCATCTTCAATTTCCTTTACTTCAATGGATGTGAGCTTTAAGTTTTGTTCCATTGGAGTAGTAAGAGGATTGCATTCTATCATGCCAAATTTGTTCAATAGATCTCCAATGTACTTCTTTCGAGAAAGAAATATAGACTTCAGATGTTGAGTTACTTCAATACCAAGATAGTAATGAACATATCCCAAATCAATCATTTCAAAACCTTTCCTCAATTCCTTATTTATGGATGCAATGCAACTTTTATTCCTTGTCATCAAAATATCATCTACATATACCACAAGATATAAAAATGTTTTGCCAACTTTCTTGACTAATAAAGTTGCATCATCAAGATCATAGTACTTGAAATTGAGTTTCAGAAGATGCTTAGTTAGCTTTCCATACCAAGCTCATGGTGCTTATTTGAGGACATAAAAGGATTTCACAAGTTTGCATACTTTATTTTCATGTCCTTTCACAACAAATCTTTCAGGCTAGGACATAAAAACATTCTCTTTTAGATCTCCATTCAAGAAAGAAGTTTTTACATCCATTTGATAGACTTTCCAACCGTTTTGAGCTGCCAGGGCAAAGAGTGTCCCGATGGTAGCCCATTTTGTTGTGGGGGAAAGTCTCCTCATAATCAACCCCTTCCTTGTGTGCAAAATCTTTTTCCACAATCCTGGCTTTGTGCTTGTCAAGTGAGCCATCAGCTTTATCTTGTTCTTGTAGACCCACTTGTAGCCGATTGGTTTGGTTCCTAATGGAGGATCAACCAGCTTCCAAGTGCCAGCCTTTGTCAGGGCATCATACTCCTTTTGCATTGCTTCTTTCCATTCATCATGAGAAGCAGCTTCTTTGAAGGAAGTTGGTTTGAAATTTGTAGAAAAATTCAATTCACAACCATAAGAAACATCCATATCAATAGGTGAATCAGAGTCATCTACATCACCTCCATTTTGCCGGTTTGAATTTCTAGTTCCTGTCTTTCCAACCTCATCAGGATGAACACTTTTAAGTGTCTTTGTCATCCACTTTGGGGGACCTTTCTCAGATGGTCCAGGCTACTCCGTTGATTGAGTTAGGACTAAATTAAGATTGAGTCTCTCAATTCTATCAATCACATCACTTAAAGAATCATCTGTTGTTGGAGTTTCATGCGGGGGAGGGAGTGATTTAGAAGAAGATTCCACAGGTTGATTTAGTATAGGAATCCCCCCTTCAAGATGTGGAATCTGATTATCAAATTCTTGAAATGATTTTTCATTTGTGAATTTATCCAGGTGATGAAGTTTCCGCTCAACAACATTGTTAGTTTTGGATGATTAAAGAAATATTACATCTCTAGATACAACAAAATTTTATTAACTTCATCATAGAGATGGTATGCTTTGGAGGTGTTTGAATACCCCAGGAAGATACACTTATGGCTTATTTCACAAAGATTGTTTCTATGTACCTTTGGTATCAAGGCATAACAGGTGGAACTAAAGACCCTAAGATGCTTTACCGAAGGAATGTGCCCATACCACATTTCATAGGGAGTCTTGTTTCTGATAGAATTAGATGGACATCTATTCTTTATATATACATCACATAGAACAACATCAACCCAAAACATCATTTTTACATTTTTGAAAAACATCATGGAGCGCACCATATTTAAGATTGTCCTATTCATTCTTTCATCTACACAGTTCTGTTGGGGATTATAAGGCACATTTGTTTGATGCTTGATCCCATGTTGGCGAAGATATTTTTCAAATTAATTTGAAGTGTATTATTTTCCATTATCAGTGCGAATAGAGCCAATATGAGATTGTGCATCATTTTCAATCCATCTATGAAAGTTATTGAATGTTTTAAAAGCATCATATTTTCTCTTTAATAAATAAACCCAACACATTTTGGTGTAGTCATCAATAAATGTCAACATATATTTGTTTCCATTTGCAGAAGGAATAGGCATTGGACCACATAAATATGAATGAATGACTTCAAGTTTTCTATGTGATCTTGAGTGTGAATCATGAAAAGACTGTTTGCTATGCTTTCCTAGAATGCAAGCATCACATTGCTTAAGTTTCTTAGGAATTGTAGGCAAACCAACAACACCATTTTTCTTCAACAAGTGAAGGTTGTCATAGTTCAAATGTCCAAATCTAGCATGCCATAATAAACTTTATGGAAGTGTACCTTCTTCATAATGAGAGTTTCATGAGAAATGTTGTCCACGAGCAGAGGTACCTTGCATCTTGAGAAGCCTTTCTTCTTCTATTCCCCTTACAACAAGTGAGTGGCCAGATGCTTTTCTCACCTCAAGCTTGCCATCAAAAATATGAATAGAGTGACCTTGCTGGTAGATGTGGACCAAGGACAAGAAGTTTCTCTTTAGCCGTGGGAGATATAGAACATGATGCAGAAGAATATTTGGAAGATCGAGCAATTTGAGCCTAATTGTGCCAATCCTTGATGGCTTGAGTTTTGATTGGTCTGCAAAGTATACTGCTCCATCAACATTGTTAATAAATTCTTGAAAAAAATCTTTTCTATGAGTCATGTGGCAATTTGCTCCTGAATCAAGCAACCAATCATTTTTCCAAGAAGCAAGTGAAGCATTAAATAAATCTTCATTTAGTTCGATATTACATTGTGCCACAACATAATGAGTGGATTCAGGTGCTTTACCTTTGTCCATGTCATTAGTTTTACCTTTTTGTTGGTTTCTTTGCTGCTCAATTTTGTCCCAAGGTAACCTACATGTAGAGGCATCATGTGATCCATTATTTTTGCAGTGTATGCAGCGCAAATCTGACTTTTCTCCTTGAGAGTGTCTTCCCCCCTGCCTCTGAAATATATTCCTCTTCCTCTTCGACCACCTCTTCCTCTGGAAGAATCTTGGGCAAGATTCTTTTCTTTATGAGCAAGGCACATAGCCTCTTCAGAAGATTCAGGGTCTATCTTCTTTCCAAAATCTTTCTCTCTTTCAACAATTTTTTTCACAAGAGTGTCAAAGGTAATATCTTTGAGATTTCCATTTTCTTGCAATGAATCAAGATAATTGGAGTAAGTAGGATAAATTGCCTTGAGAAAAGTGATAAGGGCATTATAGATTTTACTTTAGATGCAAGAGAAAGAGGATCATTATTTTGTAATTCAAGAGTGAAGAGTTTAATCATGAGTTGAAAAAATTCAAGTGTAGTTGAAAATGGCGAAATATTGAGACTCACCTCTTCACTTAAAGATGCTACAATTAATGCATAGGCTTTGCTGTTCTTATTTTCCCAAATGGCGAACTCTTGGTCTGAGGTAGGCTTTTCTGGCTTTTTTTCTCCATCTCCAACATACACTCCTTTCCACAACTCATGAAAATGAGGGTGTGTTTTATCATCCAAGACCACTCAGGATAGTTCTCCTTGCTAGTGAGAACTATTCGCGCAATGGATATGATTGAATGCATTGTAAAATCTATGCATTGTAAAAAAAAAATACTTCTGGAAATATACTGTAAAACAAATTTGTACTTCTGGTGGAAAACTCTATTTTAACTAGTGGAGGGAGTATTCAAACAACAGTGTATTAAAACAACAATGTATATTAAAACCAACATTCTTAAATATGCCAGCACATATGGATAGAACAGGCAGGGTATGCATTAAAATGAATAGCATATGGCATATGGAAACGTGGTATTACCAATATATAAATGTTATATAACTCTTGAGAGTGCACAAATAAATGTTATATAACCGCTGAGAGTGCACAAATAAATGATAATACCATAATACATGATACCATTCAATGTCGAAAACCAGAAGTCAATACACCGTATATAAAACACATTTGCATAGGAGAGGTCACCTCCAACATTAATTCACCTTCGTTCGACTATCACGGGACCACAGCTCCTGTAGGTAGCAATTTATTTATTTATTTTTGGACACAGGCTTTCGATATGCCTAACCTTCATGGTTTAGGGAAATCTCGGGAAAAAAATTACGTAAGTCACCGCATTGATGACAAATGCCCCCTTCACCCCCGCCATTACCACCAGAACCAACACAACGACCATTGGTGTAGTATTTAGCAAAGCGGCCAGAATCTCCACAGTTGTAACAACTTCAACCATTCACCACAGTTCTGGTGCCAAGGATGGTTTCCAGGAAGAAGCATTCTCCATAAACTTCAACGCCATGCCATTCTTTCCTACTTCATCAAATATTTTGACAAGCATATTTCAAATGAGATTATCCAAACTATACAGAGGTCCTCATTTTCATTGTCTCTACAGAAGACTATCTGTAGCTTTCTATCTTGCAATTCCAAATTGTTTCTTGGACTTTCATTGGAAATGGTTAAAGTGAGTAGTAGATAGGCATAGTAGAGAAGATAGTAGAGCAGAGAGAGTAGCCAGAGGTTTGACAACAGAGGTTTGCGTATTACCAATGCGTATTGTTGGGAGTAGCGCGGAGAGGGAATTTAGAAATGTAACGTATTTATAAAGGAAATTAATGGTGGTATGTGGGTACAGCGTGGGAACCAAACACAGTGTTTCAATGCAACAACTAAGTCATGGTTTCACTGACCATAGAAACATAATTTTGACAGGAATATGGAGCAGGTATTCGATGGGTATACCAAGCATTAACCAGATTATCATGCAGAGGGCAGACCCAGATTATCACGCTGAGAAGAATATGGCACACTGTAGGAAATGCATAACATATTTATGAAAAATGGTAGAAGGGAGTTACAATGGCAGATAGAAGCCAAAAATGGCATTGGCTCTGATACCATGTCAGACTAGGCAACGACTCCTCAAAAGCAATTCTTTGATATTCATTCAGGTTGGTCTTTATTATATACGTGAGGGAGAGATTGTTCATTTCAACTCCCGGTGACTATTCATATTCTCTATTATTTATTTACATCAATTTTAGTTATTAACCCAATCCTAATGATTAGGTGTCAACATTGCTTCAAACAACCACCTTCGAACAACCACATGCTTCCTTCGAACAACTACTACTCTATAGAATTCACCCATTTAAATCCATAAGAATTGTATTAACATTAGACTATTGGAAAACAAATATGAACATTGGACTGTTAATAAGAATGAACATCAAATGTGTTGCAGTTTTGAATTTGAATAGACCTTGTTTTGTCAGTTAACTTAAATAGTAATAATTTATACATTAAGATTAATATTTTAATATTTTCAAAAACCATAACCAAATATTCAAAGCTTTATATTTTGTATCGATTTTTTATAATACACATTAATTTTAATATTCAAATGGTCTCAAAATCACGATTTTATGTTTAATATTTTAATTCTCTGAAATAATGGAAATTCATATAACATTGCAAAGTGATAATTTGTATATACTAAATCGAATTTCCAATGAAACCTTATTGACAATGAAATCCCATTGCTCAGTTCACAATAAAAAAAAAAATTAAGTACCTTTATCAAAATGATCAAGTTTGACGAAGAGAAAAAAACAATTTATGAAGTATTTCTTTTGTGAATAGAAAATGTGTGGAACATGTGACAACGATGGATTTATGCAAGTACAGACGTAGAAATATTTACTTTCCTACTAAGAGATCAAAAAATAAAGTGTGTAGTTATGAAAGGTATATTAATTCAATTAATAACAATTTAAAAATTCAATTACTGATCGAATGACATTATTAAGTATGAAAGTAACTGTTCGAAGGTGGTTTTCCGTGTGCACAACCTATGTAGAGATCACATGCGGAAATACTTTTATAAATTCCCAGATTGTATATCGTATATCATATGAATGTTTACAGAGAACACGATATGTGTGGGATAACTGAGAATATTATTATAGTTCATTTGGTGGAGCTTTTACTATGTAGAGTACGTAGTCTGTGTGGGAGAGCAGTTAGGTATTAATGAATGAAATGAAAACCTCTTCGCAAAATAGAGCTACATTTCCAGATATATCACATATGGGAGAAGATATGCACTCGTCATTGTGCAGAGCAAGTAGTGTGAAATAAGCAATGTGGATGAAATACAAACCTCTCTGCACACATACAAAAAGATATTCGGAAATATGAATATCACCAATAATATCATATACGTTAATTACTTACTAAAATATTAGCAATAAATTCTTTAGTGGATGAAATAGATGAGACAAAAATGTGAACAAAATGCAAACCTCTTCACGCAATAGAGTTATGTATCCAGATATAGTGTGTACGAAGGGAGCTGTGCAGTCATCATTGTGCAAAACAAGCATGGGCAGATGGATATTAATTTGTGGTAGTTTTTTATGTTGAGAAGATAATTGGGTCATTTTGGAGGGATATGTGTTTTCTATTAATGATAAAAAAATATGTAAAATTGGGTATGTGTTGGAGAATGGGGGATATCGTTGCTTTACCTTTGTTTTCCTTGGAATAAGTAACAAAAGAGACCTTAATAATATTGGAAATAATAAGGATGTATGTATGTAGTCCACCATGGAGCTTTTGTGCGGAGAAAGTGTGTTCTCTACACTTCTACACAATAAAATCCTTGCACTCAATGGAAAAGAAAACAACATCGATAGCTTGTGCGAAGCTTTGCTTGTGTGAATATTTAACTATGTGGAAAGTTCTGCACAAAGGAGTAAATGAAATTACCAACCTCAAAAACAATGAAACCTCCACACAAAGTATGACCTCTACACAATGTCTGAAGAAATATTAATTAATCATATTATCATTAATACTAAAACTTTAGCAATAAAATCCTTTACTAAACTATTAGAAACAATATCGTATAAGTTGAGCATTTGCTTTGAAGCTATTGTGAACAAAAAATATGAATTGTTCAATAGTAAATTATTAGTAATAAAATCCTATAGTGCCAACTATAGCAAACCACACATTGAAATATTTCTCTGTACAATAAAATTCTTCCACACTTCCATACAAATGTCTAATTTGAAAAATATTCGAAAATATGAACATATACATTATTTAAAACTAAAATATTATTAATAATGTAAGCTTAAAATATTCATTTTTAATACTAAATTATATAATCAATTGAATAGCAATAATATGCATTATTTTCAAGTAAAATATTATCAATAATCTAAGCATAGACAATATTATTGAGTAAATATGCATTATTTAATACAAAACTATTAGAAATATAATCCTTTCGTGCTAAATAGGGTGATCCACATATTGAAAGATTCCTCCACATAATAGAGTTCTTCTGCACTTGCACACATATGCCTAGTCTGAATCATATTTAGAAATATGAACATAAGCATTATCTACACTTAAAATATTGCCAATAATATCATTTCTTGTCATAATAAAAGATGGTCGTAGAAAGCTACATATTTTCATGCTTGGTGACCATTGCCTACATCTTGGAAATCAATAGGCACTAAGCACGGGGCACGAATGCGTCGATCGCCTCTACGTGGAGCATGCCCTTCAATTACAAGGTAAATCACTTCCTCCACAGTGCTATTAATGGGTCAATCTTTGACACCATCTTCGTTTTCTATCCAATTTGTAGAAAACTATAACAAATCAAACTTAGAAGTTGAGCCAGGTGCTCGCTTTAGCTCTTTATCTACAAATTCTAGATATCAAGAAACTAGCTCTATAGTTTTGACTGTGCAAATGATGAGGAATGTATGTCAATTTTTCAAATATATGCTTGTGTTAATCACAAAGGAAAATCACCAATGATTTATTTTTGCAGATAAACATTTAATGTTCAAAAGTTTGAAAAATAATTGATACTCTTCACAATTTGGCTATAGAAGCTATTATAAATTGTTATGCTTTCTTAATAGGGGAAAACAATGGCTATGTAAATTCATTCAGGAATAGTTGGCATTCATTTTTATATTTTATTTTTTAAAAGGAAAGGCATTAAACTTAAACATTCGTAGTTCAACATTATCTTTTAACTATTATTATTACTATTATTATTACAATTTTTGTTATCTACCATTCCAACTATCTTAAGTCTCTAATACATATGTTAATGTCAAAATACCTCTTACTAATTTTCATTATGCTACTTGTAGAAGGATTCACCAGGTGTTCATCATGCAATCTTTTTTGCATGCATGTTACAAACACAAGTCAGAAGAGATGACTAAAAATAGAATTCTTGGCTAGGTTGTGCAATATTGTTCTCAGAATTGTAGACAGTAAGCGACTATCACTTAGAATGAAATTGCAAAATGTGTAGAATTAGAGACAACCATCTAGTAATGATGTACAAATTTTAGATGCTATATGATGTGATAATACTAAAAAATGTTTGGACAAAATACATTACTGGCATATATTTTGTATTTTTGAAGTACTTTTGTGCTGTGGAATTATAAACTCTTATTTTTCTTATTTCTATATATTTAACTAACTCATATTGTTATAGAAGCAAAAATGAATAAAGGCATAACAAATACTGTTAAGGACAATCATAACTCTTCTAAGAGGGATGTTTCTATATTATTTATTGTACTTTGATTATATTTGTATTACAAAACACAATTGTTGTTGTTATTGTTGTTTTTTTTCGTGTGTGCTCCCATTTCCTTTGTGCCATATTTTTTAAGGTATTATACCTAAAAGCATTTTATTTATTTTTTTATTTTCAAGAAACATATGACAATAAGAGATTCAGATTCAGGACAACAATTACAAGGAAAGAAATACTTTGAACATTTCTATAATTCTTTTTTATTTGCTAAAACTAAAATCCATCTAGTATTTTTGTACATTAATAATTAATTTTCTTTATCTTATTATGTTTTCATTAGACAGTTGTTACTTAGTTCAATTATAATGTTCTTTTAAGGAGTGGTTTCATTGTAATATTTGCGAATGAGAAAACGCTATTGAATTCAAATGATGTCACAATAGATATGGACAACAGTGTGGACATAACAATGAGCACTACCACAAAAATAGATACTGCAATGAAAAAAACAAAATCAATGGAAACTATTGAAGAAATAAATGCAAATACATACTTCTGTGCAAAAGCAATTAACTTTGTGTGAACGTTTTACTCTTTTCCACCTTTTTTTCATGTCTTTGTTTTTCTATTATTTGCTTTATTTTTTCTTTAAAAAACAAAAAAATATTTAAACTCAATGGTTATAATTAGGCAAAAGGATGTGGAGTCAATGCCATTGTTAATCGAAGATATCAATAAAAATAATACTGGAAAAATTTCCATGGCGTCTTCTTGGTCTCGTATCAACATTTTTGGACAAAACAGACAAGTCAAAAGCAATACTCTGTGCAGACTTAACATATAAGAAAGTAGAAATGTTAGTAACATTTTTTGTGCCAACATTGTTAGTCAAAAAATGTGATTCAAATCTTATTTCAAATGCGAGTGTAGAATTGTTGGCACAAGAAATGATTTAGATTAAAATTTCATGAGAAACTACAATTCTACACCATAAGACAGAATCCTACTCTACTACTCTATGGAATTCAATTCACAATTTAGAACATCGATCACAAACATGCAAAGAGAAATAAAACTCATGCATACAATATTTTTCCATGGAAAGAAACTGCTAAGAGCCCCTTATGCTTACTTAGATTAGTCTAATGAATAGAGATGTATTTCAATTGCTTGCTCAAACTGAGCACAACCTGTAGGTGAATAGTCTATCTCTCTTCTCACTGAGAGGATTTTACCCAAACGTAGTCAATTTATGTGTCTTCTTGAGCCCCTATTTCCTTGCAAAATTACTAAGTAAATTATCCCCCTATTATTTAGGAATTTCCTCCAAAGTTATTGTGCAATTCCCAAGGTTGACCATTTGACTGCATGCAACACTTGTACACTCAAGAGTAGCCTACAACTAATGTTACACAACCTTTAAATATCCATCACATCTAGGGAACTCGAATTCTCGACATGCATAGGCTATCTTGGGTTGATTGAATAGTTAGTTCGATGATTATTGCGTTAGACTACTATCCCATTGCACAACTAGCCTTCCACTAGTTCCTCCAATAGTTAGAACTAGTTTAACTGAAAGAAACTTGAAATAACTAACCTTGATTGCTACAAATTAGCAATCACACATTCTTAACTAAAATCAAACTACTCTAACTCAAATTTATTGAGCTAACTAAGTGACAAGAGCCATGTTAGCTCGGTTAATTGCATCCAAGTTGTCTTCTGATGTGGAAATTCAAATTATCTCAATTTGCCCAAGGAGAAATCAAATTAAGACTTTCTTGCTGCATTTTTCAACACTCCCTCTTGGCAAGAAAGGGATTATGAACCAATCCTATATTGCACGTGTGGAACTCGAACTTTATTTTTGACAAATCCTCTGTCAAAATGTCAAAATCTTGTTACTCTGTCAGAATGTATTGTAGCAACATTATCCACATATGCACACAATCCTGTAAATGATGATTCCAAAAATATATATCCTTGGATCGACCATGAAATAACAGATTCTCTAAGAGCTTAATGCAACTTTTATTATCACAATAGGTCATCATTGGATCCATCATTTGAACAAACAGTCCCATAAGTATCTTTCTCATCTGGATCACCTCACATGTTGCTTGAATTGTAGCCATGTATTCTACTTCTTTCGAGTTCAACACCATAGATATTTTCTTCGTGTTATACAAGGAAAATTATGTGGACCCAACACTAAAAATTCCCCCTAATGTACCCTTTTGATCAGATGGAATCCCTACCCAATATGCATCTGTGAAGCCACATAAATTCACTCCCTCTATCCATCTGTACTATAGTCCATACTAATTAGTGCCTCTGAGATACTGTAAAACATGCTTAGCTTCCTTCCAAAATAATTTGGTCATCGTAATCATAGCTTGGCTTAATTGATTGACTGCACATAACATATCTGGTCATGTGTTCACAAGATATATTATTGAACCCTCTAGTTGCTGATAAATGGTAGCATTCACCTTTTCACTTGAAGTGAAACCTCGTTCCTCCAGTTGGTTGCTAGAGGTGTATCCATGGGTTTGCAACTCTCCATGTGAAATATTTGTAGTATCTCATTTACATACTTTCCTTGAGGCAAAAATAGTTTACCATCATCTTTCCATACTTCCAACTCGAGCAAGTAGTGCATGAGACCCATGTCCTTCATTTCAAGTTACCTTGGAAGGTCCTCCTTGCAAGATCTAATCAACTGCTCATAACCAGTTAAAATAAAATAATCAACATATAAGACAATAATAGAGATTTTACATCTACCAACATATGATATATGTTTGTATATGCTTCACTTTTGGTGAATCCTAAATAGGTGAGATAAGTTTCGATAATAGTGTACCAAGCACAAGGTTCTTGTTTGAATCTATACAATGCTTACTTGAATCTGCACACATGAGACTCTTGATCAAATATCTAAAAACCTTCTGGTTGCTCAATGTACACATCCTACTCAATAAATCTTTTGAGAAATTTTGTTTTTACATCCATCTAGTGTATCTTCCAGCCCATCTGTGCAACCAATGCAATAATTGATTTAATGGATGAGTATCATGATATAGGAGAAAATGTATCCTCATAGTAAATTCCTTTAACTTGAGAGAATCCTTTGGCCATAAATATGGCCTTATACTTCTCTATGCTTTTGTCTGTTGGATGCTTTACTTTGAAGATCCATCTCAAACCCACTGCTGATTTATCTGCTGGCCTTGGGATCACTTCCCAAACACTATTCTTTACAATGGATTCATATTCCTCCACCATCGTATCAATCCAAACATGTTTCTGTAATGCTTCCTTGAAAGAGGATGGCCCAGTATTTACAAGCTTGGTCATTAGATCCATGTAGCCAGTGTATTTCTTAGGTGACTCCCTTTGCTGGTGAAAATTTGAAGGAGCTACCCCATTGTCCCTCACATCATGCAAAACTCTATAAAATTCCTTGGTTATTTTTCTATTTTCTCTCGATGTTTCTGATTGAGTGGGCATCTCCACTCTGATCCACAATTTTTGGTGGCTCCACAAATTCCTGAGGCTCTTCCTTTGTGGCTAAAATATCCTCTTCTGGTGTGATCTAAAGCTCTCTCTCAAGAGAGCACCACATCGCTTTCTCCTCATAAAACTTTACATCCCTTCACACAATTGTCATTCTGAGGGATGGAAAGTACACATGATAGTTTTGAGGAGTTTTTTTGTAACCCATAGATACTCCCAAATTTGTTTTCGACTCAAGATTCTTCCTTGACTCTTTGGAGACATGGCAATACACATAGGCTTCAAAAATCCTAAAGTGCAATAAATTTAGCTTCCTCCCCATGAAATCTTCCCCTAGTGTAATCATACCAAGATTCTAACAAGGACTCTAGTTTTTAAACTATATTATTTTGTTGCATTCCATTCTCAACAAATGCATTGGTAGGCCTTGTTCATGTAGCATAGGTCTCGCAGCTCCAACAATGTTGCGGTCTTTCTCTCAGCTACCCCATTCTGCTGTGGGTTGTTGGGTGGTGTTAGCTCTCTTCTAATGCCTTCTTTTTCACATAAATCCTTGAAGTCATTCAAAACACACTCACCTCCATTATCACTCCTAAGAGTCTTCACCTTCTTGTTGATCTCTTCCTCAACTAGTTTCTTGAACTCTACAAAATTTGATAATGTATCATGTTTCTTCTGCATGAAGAATATCTAGCACTTCCTTGAGAAATCATCAACAAACATAACATAGTAGTTATGCCTAGTAGTGGAGGGTGTTAAGAAAGTTCCACAAACATTAGAGTGGAATCTTTCCAATACTGCATATGATTTTCTTTCTCGATCATGAAATGTGGATTTCACATACTTCCCCAAGGTATAAGCCTTGCATACATATTTCTTCTCAAGTTATCCTTTAGGGAGCCCAATTTTTATTTGTTGCATAATATTTAATGTGCCATGATGGAAAAGGCCAAGCCTTTCGTGCCAAATTTCACCGAAATCATGACTTTTCACTTCCTCTACCTTACTACTTAATGTAAAACAATATTCCACATCTAACTTATATATGTTCTTCACACGAAACTTGATCTAATTCACCTATCGAGTGGCTATGTGTCTCAAGAATTCTTTCCCTTTGCTGAAGATCACATCATAGCCATGGTCTTCCAAAACTGTTACAAAGATGAGATTCTTATTTAGGCCTAGAACAAACATGACTTCCTTGAGTCTGAGAGGGGATTCTGACTACCTCTGAAAGGTGACTATATCGATTTTGATCATGTTTTAAATTACATAATCCCTTGGTTCAATATCTATCTACATATCTTTCTATTATATGTCACTAAAAAACTCTTGACATCTTGTCATATGTAACGAGGCACCAGAGTCCAAGTACCACATGCTTCCCATCACTATGTTGACCATACATGTGATAAGGGTGAAGTCAAGATTGAACTGCAAAGCCGAGTTTTTACCTATTGCTCCTCATTTGGTCTTCTTGCACGAATTTTTGTGTGGACACTTTGTGGCATAATGCCTGAATTCATCACAATTGAAACATTTTACTTTGGACAATTCTTTCTTCTTCCCTTTTAGCTGGATTTTGGTTTGGTTTGAGATTTCTTTCCTTTTCTCTTCCATCCCTCTCCAACCAATGCAAAGTTTTCTTAATCCTCGCCCTTAGACGAAGTCACATCTATAGTATTCTTCCTTAATTCCTCCCGTACCAAATTAGACCATAAGCATTCAAAATTTGGTAGTTTCTCCCTCCCTTTAATTGAATATTGGTATCTATGCCATCTCCTTAGAAGGCCTAGAAGGGTTAGGCTTACCAATTCACCTTCCGCAACATTAACACCAACCCCACTAAGTTCATCACAAACTTGTGTAAATCTGCTTAGATACTGTGGGATATTGTCATTCTTCTGCATATTGATATTTCGAAATTTATCCTTTAGTGCAAATTTCCTATGGTCACTATTATTCTTGAAAAATTCAGTTAGTTCCTTCCACATTGAAAAAGGAAATTCTTCCCCATGGATATTTAAGACTATGTCATCTCTCACTCCCTCCAGAAATATTATCCTTGTCTTGGCTAAATCTTTCTTCCATTGGGCTAGGTTCTATGCATCAGATTCCACTCATCTTGGAACATATTTCTTGATATATTCTAGCAAGCCATTATCATCTAGAAATACCTCCATGTGATCCTTCCATGCAATGAAATTAGAGTTTCCTTCCAAGGCATACTCTAGTCTCATCGCATTGAAAATCATTTTCCCAACTCTAAAGAGATTGTGCTACACTGAACTACAAATGCTAACCTCCTGAGAAACAACTTCAAAATTCCTATTCTAATGTGAATCATGTTCTGATACCATGTAGAAATTATGGTGTATAATTGTAACTTCTCATAAAATTTTAATCTAAATCACAAGACACAATCTTACTCTACTTCTATATAGAATTCAATTCGCAATTTAAAACATCAATCACAAACATGCATAGAGAAATAACACACACGCACAAAATATTTTTCCATGGGAAAGAAACTACTAAAGAACCCTTATGCCTACTTACATTAATCCAGTTAATATAGATGTATTACAATTTTTTGCTCAAACTAAGCACAACCTACAAGTGAATAACCTATCTTTGTGCTCATTGAGAAACTTTGACCCATACTTAGTCAATTTATCCCTCTACTTAAGCCCCTATTTCCTTGCACAATTCTTGAGGAAATTAGGCCCCTATTAGGAATTTCCTCTAAAATGATTGTATAATTCCCAAGGTTGATCATATGACTACATGCAACACCTATACACTAATGACTAGTCTACAACTGATGTTAAAAAACCTTGGAATCTCCACCACAGTTAGGGAAATAGAATTCTTTACATGCACTAGCTATTTTGGGTTGATTGATCAGGTAATTGGATGATCACTAAGTTAGACTATTGTCTCACTACACAATTAACGTTCCACTAGTTCCTCCAACAATTAGAACTAGTTTAACTGAAAACAACTTCAAATAACTCACCTTGATTACTACAAATTAGCAATCACACATGCTTAACTGAAATCCAACTCCTCTAACCTAAATTTACTGAGATCACTGAGTGATAAGAGCCATGTCACCTCAGTCAAATTCAACCCAGTTGTTTGTTGATATGGAAATTCAAATTTTCTCAATTTTTCCAAGGCAAAATCAAATTGATACTTTCTTGCTGCATTTTTCAACACAATGCAATATGTTCGAGAAATCAAAGACGACAATGGAGAACATGACAAAGTTACAACAATCTTTGTTTTATTTAAAAGTTTTATTCTTATGAATTTCATTGAAAACATATTTACGTATGAAAGAGGAACTATTACCTCAAAACAGGTACTAAAGCCCAAAACCCCCCAAAAAAACATGAGAAAACAACCCAAAAATGAAAATTGTTTATTCCAGAATGATGTTTTTTTTTAGGTAAATTTTCAAATTTTTTTTAAATGGAAGTAAAACCCATTTTTGGGTTTGAAAATGGATTAAAAAGACACCCTTAAAAAATTGTTTATTCTGGAATAACAAAAAAAAAAAATCTGGTTACAATTTTGACATTTTTTAGCAATGGAGTTAAAGAGAAAATATGTGGACTTTGAAAAGCTGTAAAATTCTAACAATTCTCAGGCATGATGTTAAAGATAAAATATCATGTCTTGAATCTTGATAATTCCAACTATTTCCATCCATGTTGTTAAACATAAAATATCTTGACTCTAAAAAACCTTGAAATTGTAATTGTTTTCAACCATAGCATTAAAGATAAAATATCATAATTCAGAAACACCTTAACATTTTGACAAATTTTCAACCTTGTAATTAAAAACCTTTAGTTTGTAACACATTTCAACCATTAAATTATCGACAAATTATATGACTAAAATAAATTTTAATAATGAACAAGTAAATGAAAGATTCATTATTCCAAGAGTAATTTTTAACAATGGAGTTAAAGATAAAATATACGGACTTTGAAACACTGTAAAATTCCAACAATTCTCGGACATGATGTTAAAGATAAAATATCACGTGTCTAATCTTGATAATTCCAACTATTTCCATCCACGTTGTTAAAGATAAAATATCTTGACTCTAAAGAACCTTGAAATTGTAATTGTTTTCAACCATAGCATTAAAGATAAAATATCATAATTCAGAACACCTTAACATTTTGACAAATTTTCAACCCTGTAATTAAAAACCTTTAGTTTGTAACACATTTCAACCATGAAATTATGGACAAATTATATGACTAAAACGCTTTTTAAAAATGAACAAGTAGATGAAAGATTCATTATTCCAAGAGTATTTCTAGCAATAGAGCTAAAAATAAAATATCTTGACTCTAAAAATCCTTGAAATTGTAATTGTTTTCAACCACATAATTAAAGATATCATAATTCAGAACCACCTTAACATTTTGACAATTTTTCAACCTTGTAATTAAAAACATTCAGTTTGTGACACATTTCAACCATGAAATTATGGACAAATTATATGACTAAAACAATTTTTAAAAATGAAGAAGTAAATGAAAGCTTCATTAATCCAAGAGTATTTTTTATTTCAAAGGATAAAACTATAGCTATTTTTAAAATTTAGTCTAAGACAACTTATCCTATTGTAAGAAAACCTAAAAATCAACCATCAAAATGAAGTGTTCTTTTTAATGAGGCATTAAAATTTCAACAATTTAAAAACTATCTTATACCAAATGATAACAATAAATAATATCATCACAATATCACTGTATAATTTTAAAATTCAGCATTAATTTCTAATATTTATTTACTTTTAATCAAAATATCAACTTTCATAGATTGAATATCACATACACTAAAGCATATAATCCAAAAAACATAGAAATTACCCAGAACTTCATGAAGATCATATGGAAGTCAAAAATATTTATTTCAATTTACCATGCAAACATCTCTAAGGATATGAATTTATTTTAATTAAAACATTAAATCCAACAAACATATAAATGACTCATAAATTCAAGTAAGATCATGGAAGTCAAAATATTTATTTCAAGTTACCATGCAAACTTCATTTACATAAAATGTCTTAGACATTTATTCAAAATCAATCATAATATATGACACACCATCAGAATCTACATCTTTAGATGACTGACTGGATGTAGATGAAGATGACCCATATTATTCTCTTTCATCAACTCGAGCCCCATCTCAGTCAACATGCATTCCCACTATTTTATGTTTCAAGAGTCTTCTAGATCTACGATTAGGTTCAACAGAATCCCATCTCAACACTGTTCCTTGGACAAAAACTTCTTCAAAATACCTATGGTATTGAAGAGAAGAGTTCCTCTCTCTTTTAAATTGAGGTCATAGACAAGTATGTCAACATCCTCCAATTTTAATAGGTCTCTGCAGTGAAAATTTATATTTGTACCCTTTCTTTTTGTCTTTCTACAAATTTGCTTATCAACTACCATCTCTGGCTTGTACACACCATTGAATGGGTGTGTATTTGTGGCATACCAATGTACCTCAACAACTGTAATATCTTCATTTTCTTTAATGACTTTTATAACCTTCGCAACCCAAAATGGATAGCCAAGTGGATCTCCATCTACTAATACTGCTATCATTCAACCCTCCTTGCCATCTTGCATAGAACCCCTGTAAAGGTCTTCCATGGCTTGACGTTGTGCATGCAATCTTCTATAACCAATATATATTTCTCTTTCCTCTTCTTGTTGAGAATTAATAATGCCTTGAGATTGTTGTTGTTCAATAATGTGTCTTTCCTCCTATTCATTTAGAATATTTTGAGGCCAAATAAATGGAGACTTCAAAAGTGTATATTCATTTCCTGATATTGAGATGATATCACTTTTATCATTGAAAAAAGGCTACCACCAAACTGAATCAACAACACCAAAGTAGTCATATGTATCTCTAATACATTTTTTTATTTCTTCAAGGCATTCAGAATAATTTATCTCTCTCTTATGCCTTCATGCATTATTGAGTTCAACAACTGATTATAATAACATTATCTTTGATGCAAATATTGGATGATCTGGAATGAACTTCAAAAATGCTAAACCTGATGATGGCCCCCATTCTACAACAATTGAATACTCCTTGCCCCATATAAGTGTTTTTCCATCAATTTTTTTGATATGAAATTGATGCTGGAAGCTAATGTTGTTATGTTGTTCAATGCATTTCTCTTCACCATGCAATCCCAAAATAAACCTTTGCATGTCAATAGTTTCCTCCAACACATGAAAAATAGGCTCTTGAATATATGCTTTCTTAATACATTCAATTAATGATGGAAGGATCCCAACATTCTTCCTCCTCAATGTTACTAAAAAATGACTAAACATATGATCAATATGGTCATGAGTGTGCCCAACAAGAAGGAAACCGGCCTTTACCTTTTTTAAAATTCCCAATTGAACGAGCATGTTTAGATATCCAAAAAGAACTTGATTTTTATTTTCACAGCTTGTGTTGTTCAATTGCAAATACAAAACTTCAGGAAGAATGCCAGACTAATGAGAAAACACATCATGGATTATATATATGGTAATATTTGCATCATTATGAATATTTGGAGGTGTGAAGTAAACCCTTGGCAACATATTTCCGTTAAATACCATATAGCGAACCAAGTGAAACTAAATAAAATTTTCTTCCTATAATTTTTTTGGTGTGCGGACAAAATCTGGCAGAAGTGTTTTCTTTTGGTCCATACCATCAATTATCAAACCCAAATATTTATTTGGGTTAACATAACACTTTTTTCTATGTTTATACAATTTTTGTGTTTCATTTGTTTGTTGATTGTGATGCTCTTGAAGTGCTTTGACAATGGAATCTACACAAAATAAAAGAAATCTATTAATAAATATATTTTCATAGTTAATAACTATCCAATATTTAAAAATTATTTTATGAATGCATACCTCTTTCTTCCCCTTGAAATTTATCTATTTTTTTATTTAAGAGAAGCACATGTACTGCAAATCCCCATCCTTGTCTTCTTCGGAATAAAAACATTGTTGAATTCGTTCCTCCATATCCTTGTAAAATATGAATATGTGATAAAATTACCATCTCCTTTAGCACCTTCTACATATTCTCTGTATAAGTTGTAGATTTCTCGTGTTGAGATATTATCTGGAATATGTACTATGTCTTTGTTTGGCATACACTCTCCATGCATTTGAAATAAGTCTTTCATCCATGACATTGTAGTAATTGTGGATGGTCCAAACTCTCTTTTATAACGTACTTCTGAATAATATGTAGGGTCATTTTCCAGTCTTTCTTGGATTCTTGATAAACGAAAATGACCAACTGAATGCAACATTTTGGAAGCCTTTCTACAGATCAATGCATTCCCAATATGATAATCATAACTTGCGAGTGTAGACTACATGCAACCCACTAAGAATGAATTTTGCATTATTTTATTCATTGACAAATATTTTATCCTTTGCTCCAAAGAAAATTTGAAATCCATATGTTTCAAGTAATGTTTTCGACAACATTCACTTGAAATTAGATCGTTGATAGAACTTCTACTTCTAAGATATTCTGCCCTATCCCTTGTATAACTGGGATATTTTGGATTGATATGAAAAGGCCTATGCCTACTCCTAGATACAATATTTTCTTGCAACGTATCCCTCATTTCATTATTATCTACAGAAGCATTTTCATCATCAGTAGGAGGAATATTACATTGATAAAGATAGTTAGAAAATTCATCACCATGATTGCTTACCATCCTCACATAAAGGAAATTCTTCACTACCAACATTTGCGATTTTGATCTCTTGACTCAGATGAAATTATTCACCATCTTCATCCATTCGTTTGAAAGCCTCCCTTGCAGAACTCAATTCATCATCACCATGACTACGTTTGAAACACTCACTTAGATAAAATGCATTATTCACATTTGTGCCTCTAAAATTATCATTTGCAAGAAACTCTTCATCCTCACCTTCATCATTGGTGCTCACGTAATCCTTAGGATTATGATTAAGTGGAAAATATGACTCTCTATTCATACTCAAATTATCATTTGCATGAAATTCTTCATCCTCCACTTCAGTAGTTTTGGTTTCACAATCCTTAGGATTAGGAACAAGTGGAAACTTTGAATTTCTATTTAATGGAAATTGTTCATCCTCGCCCTCCCCTTCATCAATGGTGATCTCATAATCCTTAGGATTGGGACTAAGTTGAAACTTTGAATCTCTATCTACTGGAAATTGTTCATGCTCGCCCTCCACTTTATCGGTGGTGCTCTCACAATTCTTAGGATTAGGAATATGTGGAAACTTAGACTCTGCAAATTCTTCATCCCCCCCTTCATCAGTGGTGCTCTCATAATCCTTAGGAATAGGAATATGTGGAAACTTTGAATCTGCAAATTATTCATCCCCCCCTTCATCAGTGCTTCTCTCATAATCCTTAGGATTAGGAATATGTGGAAACTTTGACTCTGCAAATTCTCCATCGCCCCCTTCATTAGTGCTACTCTCAGAATCCTTAGGATTAGGACTATGTGGAAACTTTGACTCTACAAATTATTCATCCCCCTCTTCATTAATGCTAATCTCATAATCCTTAGGATTAATACTATGTGGAAACTTTGACTCTAGAAATTCCTCATCCTACCCTTCATCAATGTTGCTCTCATAATCCTTAGGATTAGGACTATGTGGAAACTTTGAATTTGCAAATTCTTCATCCCCCCTTCATTAGTGGTGCTCTCATAATCCTTATGATTAGGAGGAAGTGGAAACTTTGACTCATGAATTTCTTCATCAACCCCTTCATATGTGTTGCTCTCATAATTCTTAGGATTAGGACTATGTGGAAACTTTGACTCTGGAAATCCTTCACCCCCCCCTTCATTAGTGGTGCTCTCATAATCCTTAGGATTAGGAGGAAGTGGAAAAATTAACTCTCTATTCACAGGAAATTATTTTTGCTGCCCTTCATCAATGTTTCTCTCATCATCCTTAGGATTAAGACCAAGTGGAAAATTTGTCTCTCTATTCATAGTGAAAGAATTCCTATTACATTTGTCAAAATGAATAGAGTTGTTGCATGGCCTGCAGGGGTTTGGTCTCATGGTCAATGAACTGTCTGCTAAGTCATTCGTGCTGCTGTGAAGGTCACAGGTTCAAGTCTCGTCTTACCTTGAGGGGTTGTTCCTTGTGGGCTGGGTAGTTCCTCAAAACAATCCATGACCTTCAACCAAAAGATGTCGAATGATACAAATGCACTCTTTCCCTATGACAATATATAACCTAGATATTGAGAATTTCCCTGTAAAGTTTTCGCCCCAATTTTTTTATCGAAAATTGTTTCTCCAAGGTTTGCCCCCAAAAACTTTCGTTGAAAACTTTCCCTCCAAAAATTTCATTTTCAAATATTTCCCTCCAAAATTTTCATCTATAATTTACTTGAAAACATATTAATAAACTTTTGGTTTTGGAAAATTTCACCCTAGTTTTTATTCAAAATATTGATAGAAACTCAAAATATTTTTCTATTTAAATTATTTAACATTGACTATGTAAGTAAATATTTTTTGTAACTAATATTTTCTTTTCTCCCATAATGAATGAAAACTAACCTAAAAGCTATATATTAACTATATATAATATATATATATATATATATATATATATATTATATATTATAATATATATATATATTATATATATATTTATTTATTTTAATTTTAAGTTTAATCCCACATTCAAGAAACGATAAATAATTCCCACAATCATCACTATAAAATAAAATTCATCATTTCTATTCATCACATCACATCAAATCTTCTCGGTCTTGTTAAAAAGTTTGGAACAATTTTACGGAGGAGCTATGAAGGCGCTGCATTCGGGACTTTTACATTCAATGAGAGTTTTAGGCATTTTAAAGGTTAGCTTTGTTTCTATCTCAACTATTTACAAATGAATTTGGGGAAATTTTGTGTTTTTACGGGAAAAACAAAATAACAAAGTCTCTTTTTTTTATATATTTTTATAGAAATGAAAAGGAAAAAGAACAATTTTTTTTTTTGATTCTTTG